>CM040245.1:49231872-49280300 GCA_022545495.1 Chrysanthemum lavandulifolium
AAAAATCATATGGTTATCAATGTACCATGGTCTTACACACCAAAACATTTGGCTACTCCAGATAATGGCTTTGGTAAAGAGATCTAAACCATTAAATTTTCAATGATTCACTTGGAAGTGATGAGAATAGTATGCAACTTAAACCTAATTAATGTACAATTTGTCATATGTTGTCGAAAAGATGGAGGTTACCGATGTCTTGTGAAAAAACAATTCTAAGAGATACTTTGACAAGCATGATATGACAGAGATACAATCTAAAGACTAAGAAACAATCCGCTTTTAAAAGATGAAGTTGTTAAAGATATATTCACAAAGGAACTTGAAGTCAAGCAAGTAGAATTCAAGTTAGGGAGGATTGTTGGATATGAAAGTGTCAAGATATGAAAGTATTGAATATATGAAAGCACCGTAAGTCGCAGCACCGAAGAAGTCAAAGAGTCAAAGTACCGCTAAAGAAAAGTCAAAGCACCGCAAGATGAAGTCAAAGTACTTGCAAGAACAAAAGAACTGTTATATTCGCTTATGGAAAGAATTGTATTCTATGTTTAGATTACTTGTCGTACAAGGTTACAAATTGTAAACCGACTAGGATATCCTTGAGCCTATAAAGGACTCCTAGATTGGCATTAGAGGTACGATTTCGTAAAAAGAGTTTTAGAGTTTACGAATTAGTGTTTTAGAGAAAAGTTCGATTATCTTAGAGTTGTATTAGAGTATCTGCATAATAAGCAGATTTAGAGTTTATAATAAAAGTTATTCTTCTTAGCTTTGTTAAGTAAATTCCGCTTACTTGATAAAGATTGCTCAGTGTTTTCTTTGTTAATAACTTAGGATTTATCCGAGGTTATTAAACCTTAACAAGCTAGTTAAGTTAGTTTGATTAAAGTATATCGATCCAACAGTAGGGATGATTCCTGAGAATATCCACTGCAATGAGACAAGAAGATTCTGAGCATGTAAGGGTGTCAAAGTCAACCCTAAGGTTGTTCTTTCCAAACTTTCTCGGATAGCCATTTGGAAAGATATCAGAAATTGTAAGAACTTTTGATGCATCCACATTCATTTGTTCAGCCATGTCGTGATCTGAAGTAACATTAGCCAAAAGAACCAACATATCGAAAGACATAATGTTAGTCAATGTAAGGTTTTATTGTCTAGTTATTGAATGTACGGTGATAATGATTGTTACGAGTCCTAAGTCACTTGTTTGTCCAATAGTCTAATGACGCCGTGATGTGTTTCGTGAGTTAGTTAACTTTAAGTTTTAAAGTTTATGTTATCACTTATTGTTCACAACATATCAAACGATTAAGTTTATTAGTGACATTATTGGATTCGTGACGTTATGATTAGTTTATTTACAAGTTTGTACACGAATAATTCATTATGAAGGTCAATCCAGGGTTTAAGCGTAGTTTTGGCAAAGTTAAGCGTAAACAAGAATGACATATGCGTAGACTAAAGCTTACGCGTAGGATCCCAACTTACGCGCAGAAGAAATGTTACACGAGGAAAAGGGTAGACCTTATGCGAGACGTATATGACCTTACGCGTAAGGCTTACTCGTAAGAGTAGACCTTATGCGTAGAGGTCACTGTTTACGCATATCCTTCACAGGATACGCGTAGTCCCATTGTAGAACCTTACGCGTAATGGTTATGCGTAGAATTATTTTTACGCATAACTTGACTACGCGTAGGGTAATCCTTATGCGTAGAGTTGCAAATGACCTTGATTCTGAATATTAAGCGTAGAAAAGCCTGAAATAAGTTCATCAAAACATCAAATTTAACACAAAAACATCATTTCATCAACAAGTTATGGCATGAACATTCATAACACAGTTACGCGTAGAAAGTCATACGCGTAAGTCAAAACCCTAAGGGTTAAGAATTACGCGTATGATTTTTAACCATAGGATTTGCACCATATCAATTCTGGTAGGTCTAGAGTGTTGTTAGAGTCTTTAGGCCAAGTATTAACATCTAATACGTTGAGAATCAACATTACCCAAAGTTATGAACATTAAACCCTAATTCCAAATTGTTAAACAATTAGTGTTTCGGGTGGTTAACAACCATGGAAATCATCAATTCAACAACATATGACCATAACCCAACAATCTTTTAGACCAAAACACTTCACATTTTGAAAACCCAAATCGACTCATAAACCCTAATTTTCAAAAATTATTATTACGTGTTTCGGGTGGGTTTTGATGGTTAAATGGTATCCTTGATGTATAAGAAACGCTTTGACACAAAACCATATAACCAAAACACACACACAATGATTATGTGTTCATACGCTTATCGTAGAACACATAATCACGCTGTAATACATTTTTAGCCGTTGGATTTGCATGAGATTAAAAACCTTAGCTTAAAAACATGTTAAGATCATTAAAACACTTACAAAATGATGATCAAAACAACGGATTTCTTGGTTCAATCTAGGCGTGGGATGAATATGGTTGTGTGTATTAAATGTGAAGTAAAAAGTAGGTGGGAGGTGTTTTATTAAAAGTAACTTTAACATTTTGATGCTTTTAGTCCCTCCACCTTTCCTTTTCAAACAAAGCCATTTAACTTCCATTTTGTTACCAAACAAAGTTTCTAGGAAAGAAACTTGACGACACTACCCTTGACTCTAGAAAATAATGAAAGGTTATTAATTTTAGTCCGAGGAGTGTCATTGAACCGTAAAATTTACCACCATTGATAAAATAACCAATCGGGATACGATAACATGCAAGTACACGGATGTTTTGAAACAAGCTAAGTGAAAATTTTTCCCCTCAACACTTGATCGTAAAAATCGAATTTTGAAAGATTATAGTGTTGAAGGAAGAAATGTACTTGCCATGTTGAAAGATTATAGATTAGAAGAATATTTTGTTGTTTTATAAGATTTTATATTTTTGTATTTTGTTTTGAAAATATTTACAAAAGAGGTTTTGTGTTTGATCGGTTTTAAGAATGTTTTAAGAGTTCATCCAGCCTCTTGAGTCAAACACCGCATACCAACCGGTGGACCAACTCATTAAACCTAGGTGAGCTAAGGCTTTGGTGATAAGATCCGCCAATTGGTATTCGCACCCTAAGTATAATTCAACAAGACTCTATTCCACGTGGTCCTTGATGAAATGATAGTGAAGATCGATGTGCTTTGATTTCGAGTGTGAACTAAGTTGCACGAGATTGCAATGGCACCGGTTGTCGCAAAGACATCGGATTCTGTCAAACACGTAACCATAGTCCTTGAGTTGTGTTCTCATCCGATGACTTGAGCACAACACGCGGACATGGCTACATATTCGCTTTGGTTGATGACAATGATGTACAATCCTGCTTCTTAGATTGCCAAGACACCGCTTATCACCGAAATTGTAGAGCTCTCAAGTACTTTTCCTTGAGTCTAAGCATCCCGCGTGATCGTCAAAAGCGATTAGTTCAAAACCGTAATCCTTTGGATACCGATCCCTAAGTTAATGGTTCCCTTGATGTATCGGAGGATTCTTTAGCCTCGTAGAGGTGGGTTTCATTGGTCGCGATCGATAACGGAGCATAGATAAATGGCAAAGACAATATCAGTCGCTAGTCGTTAGATACATGAGAGACCCAATATACTTTGGTATTTGTAGGGTCAACTAATTTCCCATGTAAATCAAAGATCTAGCTTTGGTATGAGCCATTGGTGTGGCATAAGTGTCACAAAGTTGTCATTCCAAATTTTTAATAGATTCAAGGCATATTTGGATCGACTTAAGAAAATACCACGGAGTTTGATGAACTTGCGCCCTAGAAAGAACGTGAGTTCACCCATCATAGACATTTCAAAATTTTCTTCATTAGTTTTGCAAAAGCGGTTGAAAACTTTTATGTGTAGACCCAAAATGATGTCATCCACGAATTTGAACAATTAAGATATGTGCCCGTGATATTGTATAAAAGAGTTGGGTCAACCAAACCTTTGGTGAAATTATTAGCAATGAGGAAAGATGATAGCTTATCGTACCATGCCCGAGGGCTTGTTTGAGACCATAAAGAGCTTTGTTCGGTTTGTAGACATGGTTCGGCACTCGGATCAACGAAACCTTCAGTTATCGACATAAACCGCTTTTCGGTTGTAAGTTGAGAAACGCAGTTTTGACATCCATTTGAAAGACCGTCATGTTCATATGAGCGCGAATGCGAGAAATATCCGAACGACCTCAAGACGAGCAACCGGAGCAAAAGATTCTTCAAAGTCTATTCCTCTTCCCGACGATAACCCTTAGCAACTAGACGGGACTTGTTTCGATGACGCCCTTCAAAGATCCAATTTGTTTTTCCAAATCCATTTTAGAACAATGACGAGACCCCGCTGGTCTTTTAACCGATTCCCATACTTCAAGACGCTTGAATTGGTTGAGTTCTTCCCGCATGGATTCAATCCAGCTTGTCTTTTGTCATTGCGCCTTTAATGTTTTTAGGCTCAGATTGGCGACGGTGAGTGCATAAATGCAATGTTCACCATCCGTGCGAAGACGTTGTCTCGTAACGATCGGGTTGATTCGGGTTGCCAATAATGTTAGCGAGGATGGTCTTTTGTCCATCGATGTGTAGAGGTTGATGTTGGTATACATTGTGCGATTCGAGGATTCAAATGGTTTGTTGAAGATTCCGCGATATCCGTGCGCAGACTCATTAGCAAACGGGTTAAAGAACGATTTGGATCAAAATCTGCAGTGGGGTACTTCATTCAATATCATCACCGGTACATCATTTTGGAAGCGGTGTGTTCAACTGTTGTGTTGGAGTCAATCGGTGTAGGTGCATCATCAATGTGAGTTGTTGTAGCAGTGTATCGTATAGGAATATGATCGGGTTGTGCGGTGAACAATGGATACACACGTAGTAACGCTCATCAATATCGCATCGAATGTAGGAGCAAATAACCTTTCCATTTGTTGACGATTTAGTCGGGGCTTTGTTCACCGATGATGGGGTTGAGGAAGTTTAAACGGTTGTGACTGTGTTCTAAGTCGCTGTACTCGTGAAGCCATTTCCGTGAGTTCATCAAATGAGCATGAATCATTTCCATCACCGCTTTGTACGACGATTCCGCATCCGGTAACCTTTAGAATTCTCACAATATCCAATAAAGACCCAATGTCGCCTTTGGCTTTGAGTTTCCAAAATCATCACGATCATTATTCGGATAGCAAAGGGATCCAAATACATGAAAGTGTTTGAGATTCGGTTTATGGTTGTGGACAAGCTCGAAAGGTGTTTTGTTGTATGCGTTTGTGATCATAGAACGTTTTGAGTATAGCATGCGAGATACGGCTTTTGCCCACAAGTAATCTAGAAGTTTAGCATTGATTAACATTGTTCTTGCAGCTTCCACTAACGCTCGGTTTCGTCTTTCAAAAACCCGCTTTGTTCGTGTGTACGTGCAATAGATGTTTGATGTCAATTTCACTTTCTCATAGACTTCACGAAGGGTTTGGTTAACAAATTCGGCCTTTGTCTGTTCAAATTAGCCTGACGGTGTTGCGGAGCCGAACTCAGATTTTCGTGAAAGGTGATGATCATTTGTGAGCTTGGTCTTTGCTTCAAGAAAGTAGACCCAAGTCCATCATGAGTAGTCATCAACAATTACTAAGATGTAGCGTTTGCCATTGATCGCTTGCACGCACATCGGCCACACAAATCCATGTGAAGAAGATGAAGCACATGTTGAGAGTCGTGTTCCACCTTTGAAGGAAAATGAGCACGAGTGCTTTTCCTTATTCACGTGTGACGCAGAGGTGATCTTTTGAATACCGGAATCGGGAGACCTTCAACTAGTTTATGTCGAGCAAGGTTGGTGATGATTTGAAAGTTTAGATGTGAGAGACGACGGTGCGAGCCGGATTTTGTTGATGTTGCCTTTGAAAGTAAGCGGATGGGAGATGAAGCAACCATGTCTTGCATAGAGATAGTGTAGAGACTAGAATTACGCAAGCCATACATAAGGTCATTTCCTTGTAGATCACGAATGAAACAAGTTTTCTCCCCAGCAACCTCCAAATCTCCATCACAAACCGACCCACCGAAATCGTTATGACCGAGGCCTTCCACATAGTAAACCCCGCCGATTTTGATGTTCCAATTGACATAATCTCTCGAGCCCATGATAGTCGCTAAGTGATCGCTCCAGAACCCGACAAAGGCCAATGAACTTTGCAATAAAGTTTGATAACAGTTTAAGGTTGCTCGTCATGTGTCGTGAACATCCGCTATCAACAATCCAGAGAATGATATGTATCACCGCATTACACACGGGCGACACGGATGGAATAGAAGTAGATGTGGAACTCGAAATGTTAGAGGGTTCAGCGGTATATGAGACATGCACACATTAGTGACTTTAGGCATCCATGTAAATCCTAGTGTTATATATCCATTTCGCCATCTATAACTACTCTTTTCTTTAGTCTTAGTGAATGCACCAGTGGTACTACATTCTTCTGAGGTGAACCTGAGCTACAATGATGATGAATGTTAGCCATAGAATCTAAAGAAGGTGGTGTACAAGCATGATCGAGATTGATTAGTGGGCCTAGAGGTATTCCGATTCTTAGGATTCCGTAAACGAGAGATTATAGCTTTAGCAACACATTTGTCATGACAATCAGAATTCATACTTTACGACAAATAACACAAGGTGCATCAGACTGAATATCAAAGGTGCTTAAAGGTTTAGCATTCATTACATCACTATTTCTATTACATTTTCCAGACGCAACATCTATAGTGGAAGCAACGTGAGCCTTATTCATAGTCCTAGGGTGTTCTTCTACTTTAGCATTCCTTATTGATCTTTTCTTAGGTCGCAACTTCCTATTATTCGATTGAGTGCTCCTAGGCCGTGAAGTGCGGACGTTGGGAAAGACGCAACTATTCCTGCTTCAGAGAAGGAAGCACGTTAGCAACTTGTGATTTGGCGTAGGGATTCTAGGTGCACGATTACTAAGTGTTACGTGTGCTAATCTCTTAATGATGGTTGGCGGAAGTTGTTCATACTTTCTAACATTTCTCTTAACTTAGAGATAGTGTGAATCAAATTTGATTTTCGTAAGCTAATATTTCAAAGAAAATTCATGACATCTCTAGTGTGAGCAAGATAGTGATCAAGTTCGCTTGATGCTTCATGTCGAGTCTTATTGAGTAAATCAAATATGACACCATATTCTGCTTAACTTTTACAAGTTCTTGTTCATATTTTGAGATTTGACTTTTCAAAGACACGTTTGATCATCCAGTTGTTCAATTTTAGGATCGAAGATTTTGCACTCAATTGAGTGATTTTCTTTGAAAGCTAAGTTGATGATTGTGAATATCTTTTCACACCAAAGAAGACGTAAGTTTTGCATTGTAAAGTTCGTTAAGTAATTGTTTATTTTCGCTTTTAAAGACTCGATCTGAAGCACATTATCGATTCTCACAGCTACCACAGAGTCAACATTATCGCAGAGATATAATCGATGCATGTGGCAAAGAATAGAATAACACAACATTATGGATATCAAGACGTATAACATCTTCCAAGAGTCGATCAACATCTTTTCTCAACAGTTTTTTACGCTTAGTATTAGAAATAGATGTTTCGGTTTTCTCAAAACGACCTTCATCACTCAAAGTTACTTAGGAAAATCCTTTTCCCAAGCTAATGCACAACTTTTCAAATTTTTAACGTTAGGTAAAAGATTTTTCGAAAAATGTCTCTTTGTTCTCGCGCCGAGGCGATTGAAAATGATCAATTTTGATTTGAACGATATTCTATCTCATGTTGTAAAATTTTGAGGTCACCATGAAAATGTCAAAATATCAAGAATTTTTGATTTTCGTGTTTTGAGTTTACTTCACTAATGGAAGGTAAAGGACCATAAGTTTGTGCATAATCTGCTGGGGATTAACATTAGAAGACTCGTGTATTTTGATGATAACCCTGGTGTGTTAGAAGAACCGTTGGTGTGATGAAAGTGACCGATTTTGAATAATTAAAAGGTTTGTTGTAAACAATGCTTTTTAATTTTGATCGACTCGCCTCTTCTGATCTAATTCCTCTTGACGATGATATTCAACAACACTCATAACAAGATCATTAATTTTATATTCTGACTTTGGAAACTTCGTGATTTGGTTTGAATGTTTTTAGTGAAAGCTTTGGTTTGTAATCACTAGATTTGGTCCATATCCTTTCGGATTAGGTTTTAACGTAAACTTTTCAATAGTCATTATCGATTCACCATGTTTGTAAACAACAGCTTTGAACTCTTTGATTTTGTTTTGCGTCGATAATTTCTTCAAGAAGTTATCTACCCGATTCGTTGAATGCTTTTTGTATGTCGAGAATGCTTTTGACAATTTAACAACTCACTTTAGTTTTTGATTTTCCAAGGTGAGAGCGTTAATTTGCTTTTTATGTTTATGTTTCGCTTGTTCTATTTTAGACAACAAAGCATTCTTCAAGCGGCTAGATCACGACTGCTTCTCTAAATATTTTTGTTTTGATGAGATTTAGCAAAAGCGGCTTCAAAACCTTTTTCACGGTTTTCTTGAGTTTTGAAAAAGTTGAGTTGCATTTGTAAGCATTCAAAATCCTTGGTTAATAAATGCATTTTTGCTTTTAAGTCCTTATTTAATGCATAACATTCCTCCATTTTGATTTGATGGTTTTTAATTAAACGAGCAAAACGGATGAGGCAACAGATCATCTTGTTCAACGCGAGTCACAACATGATCATTGTTTAGATCCTAATACAACCACGAGTCAATTTGATTATCAAAGGAAACCATAGGGTCATCTTGATCGTCAAATGTAACTACTGTGGTTAACTTGAAAATCGCCGTAATGAGATGTAGATAACTCATTTTGAATGCCCGATCCGTCTCGGATTCGAGATATCAAGGAGATATTAGTTCGATATGATGATGGTTTGTTCGGCACCGAGACAAGCCATCGTTGTCATACATCGGGCCTGTGTCACTCATGTGTAACTCATGCATATTAGCCATCAACATAATAAATGCATTGTCCGCAAGTCCTCCATATCATCATCGAGTCTGCATCGCCATAAAGCTCGTTCTTTGTTTGTGAGATATCCACCACTTCATCCTTAAGAGCCAAAAGAAGAGCCTCTTTGAAGTAAGCACGCCTCTAGTCCTTGGCTTTGGGCATGCATTAGCCGATGTCCTTCTCATTGCGTTGTAGCATCAAGACCATTCAACCCATTCGAGCATTTCTGCTCCACCACTTGAGCTCGTTGTTATTCCTACCCATAGCATTAAACCCTTGACCACCTCCCATTTGATGACTATAACCACGATTCTCAAATTCAACTCGCCCATTGTTCACAACACCGATTTCGTATTGGATGAGGAACGAATACGATTGTTGGATTTGTTTGTATAACGGCTAAAAGCATTAGCAATCATAACAAATCCCTTTTGTAATGCTTCGAACGGATCGGATTCCTCATTAGTTTGACTATGAAGTGCTTGATCATTGTTGTTGTTGTAAGGAACCAATTGATTTTGTTGAGGTTGTTATGATTGATCGCTTGCGTGATCGAGGCGCTTGGTTGAGTTGCTTGTTGAGGAGGATAACTTTGTTGAGCATATAAGGCAAGTTGTTGATTGTCCGGATGTGTAGGTGGAGCAATTTGAGCACGGAGAATCCTTTCCCGATCAACTTCCTTATCATGAGGCTTCAAGTAATCGTATAACAATCCATATGTAGAATGATGCATATTCTTCGCTGACGGAGAAAATGACATACTTCTCCCATTCGTGACCAAGACTACTCCCGAACTTAGTATTCACTGCAATTCTTGGCATGATGATGTTGTGTTTATCCAAATCATTGATGATGTCTCAAAACGATGATGATAGGACTCTAGTGTCTCTCCGTGTTCAATCATGAAGTGTTCATAAGCCAAGTAAATTTTGGATTCCAAATCCTCCCGATTGAGTACCGATCCTTCCATAAGAAGACTAATATGATCCCGCATTTTCGTGCGGTCTTTTGAGAATCAACACTATGAAGAATTGGGTTTGGTAATCCTAAGAGGATGTATTCCATTGCAAGTTCATCCGCTTCATAGTGTAGAAGTTCTTGAGGATTAAAGTCCGTAACAAAGAGCAATGTTGGTTTGTTCATCTCTTGGTGGAATATAGTAGGATCTCCGTGTACAATGACAAGAGGCATCTCAAATGGACCTTCCAAGATAACCTTCTTTAAGAACTTTCCATGTGGCTTCTTCAGATCACAAAACCTAAAGAACCTTATCACCCATTGATCGTAGTTTCGGAGTGAGCATTGGAGGTCTATCAAGTGATCCACCATGAATTGATTGTTGGTCGCTAAAGCTTCACATCTTTGCAAACCAAGTAGGTTCCTTCATAGTGTTCCTTGATGGATGTTGATTGAAATCATTTGTGTAGGGTTGAACTTGAAGACTTGGCGGTGGTTGAACCATTTGTGGTGGGGAATTGCACCAAGTTGTGGAGTATGTTGTTGATTAAATTGTTGTTGATAAATAGCTTGTTGTTGATTCCATTGTTGATGTTGTGGACTTAGTTGTTGTTGTCGTTGAGGATAAGTGTAAGGAAATAGTTAGAGTATGGTGGTTGAGACATGTTGAAAACTTGTGTTGGTAAAATGGATCTTTGTAGTCGAATGAACCTTTGTTGATGAAGTGTCCTTAGCGAGAAAAGACAAGAACCAAATAGCACTTATGCGTAAAAACACCAAAGTTACGTGTAACAATAAGGAGTTACGCTGTAGTATTTAGCTTACGCTGTAAGTAGGAAAAGCACTAAAGTTAGGCGAGAAAGTTAGGCGAGGATTTTCTTATGCGTAAGACTAGGCTTAGGCATAGGAAAATCTTAGGCGTGGGATTTCACGCTAAGCTTATGCTTATGCGTAATTTTAGGTTTTTGCCCAAATCATCTTTTACACTATCACAGCAAAGAGATATCCAAAGTCCACGTATTTTCGGACTTATCCAAGTAAGAAAACACGGAATAAACCTCGAAAATGAAGATCAAACCAAGGGAGCACTTACGCCGTAGTTTTAGGGTTTTACTATGCGTAGAAATGCTTGAAATTGTGATTCGTCCAAAGTGTTTCTAAACCGTTTTGTGTCATAAAATAGCTTCAATAACACCAAAATACACAAAAGTGTGAAACTTGATGAACCAAAGCCTCTAAAAGTTACTGAGTAGGATAATACCCACGCTCAAAAACTCGATCAAACCAACTATCCACGATAAAGTTTGAAACTTTTGCCAAAAACAAGATTTTAACACCTTAAAACGTTGAAAAATACGAATCTTGGATTAAAAGTGTAAAAACAAGTTTTAAGTTTAACCAAAGTATCAAATGTGCTTTTAGGCGTGGGACCAAAACCCACTTCAAAAACAAACACGATTCACCCAACTAGTAGGCGATTGATACCACCGTTAGGTCACTAGTTTTACAAACACAAGCTTATAAGAAATAGATAAGGCGATTGAACAAGTAAACAAACACAAACACACGCTAGACTAAGACCGGTTATGCGTAGAGTGTAGGTGAAAGAATATCTTGAACAACCAACCTTCAAATGAAGGTTTACATAGAGTATTTATAGGAGGAAAGCTAGGCAACACTCCTAGTTTCCATCCTTTCTTAAATGGGCTCGGGCCTAAGCTCATGGGCCTTCTACATAAGCTTAAGGCTAATAACAAACATAAAGGCCATAATAAAGCTAACTATTACATATTAATTACTAACACTTGATTATGGTTTAGGAGTGATTCCAACAGCTTGTGATTGGGGATATATTGAATTATCCCTATAAGCAATGTCACGATTCATACACAAACACAAATTACAACTTACAAGTACATAATCAAGCTCTCAACAATGGCACAAATCACCACTTTCATATTAATCATCATCGACTTGATCTCTTTAATAGTTCATTATTCTCGTCAACACCGTGTACATGTTACACATAGTCATCTAGGTAATGCTTATCTATAACTCGGTGATGTAACTCCTTTCTAACGCTCCTTCATTGAGTTTATAAGCTAAGATAATTTATCTAGGTTTTTTTGATGTATGGTGGCTCATATTGATGAAACGCCAATCACGTATCTCATTCTGATCTTGAGATCATAATCTAATGTTAGTTTGTACAGGTTAATCTTCAAATCTCGGGTTTTATGACATTAAACCTTTCATGTTAATTTGTGTGTATTTTTTATGATAGCAGGATTATAGTTTGCTTATTATGATTATGATTAGGATTATAAGTTTATAGCCATTGTTTGTCACTTCGTTGCTTATCGAGTTGACATATGTGCTTATAAATATGTTTGTTTGACATGGCTCGAGGACCTCTTTAATTTAAAACCAAAAGCAATTTGTTTACATGTCTAATATACAATGGTATATGTTTTATCTCTTGAGAAGTGTTGGAATCACTCCAAACCTTATTCAAGTGTTAGTGATTCATATGTAATAGTTAGCTTAATATGACCTTTATGTTTGTTATTAAGCTTAGGCTTATGTAGAAGGCCCATAAGCTCAGGCAAAGCCCAATAAGGAAAAGGATGGGAACTTGGAGTGTTGCCCTAGTTCCTCCTATAAATAGTCTTGTAAACCTTCTATTGAAGGTTGGTTGTTCACTTTACACATTTACCTAAGCATAATCTTTCTTATATTCCCACGCCGTAAGTGTGTGTGTGTGTTCATCCGATCCATTCTCTTCTATTTCTTACATGGATGCTTGTGTTACTAATATGGTGACCTAACAGTGGTATCATTCGCCAAATAGTTGGGTGAATCATTTTCGTTGTTTATGTGAGTTTCGGCCTTACGCAGAACAACGGTTGATACTTTGGTTCGCTTAAAACTTATTTTTAGACTTTTCAATCCAAGATTCTTGTACTTTCAACGCTTTTAAGGTGTTAAAATAACTGCTTTTGAAAAAAGTTTCAAACTTTACGTGTGGATCATTGTTTCTAAGCTAGGTTTTTACGTGGGTATAGTTCTACGACAACTGCTTTTATAAGCTTTGGATCATCAAGTTTCACACTTTTGTGTTATTTTGGTAATATTGAAGCTATTTCATCACAAACATCTGGTTTCAAAACATCTTTGGGCAAAATCATTTTTGGTGGAGTTCTACGCATAACGAAACCCTAAAACTACGACAAGAGTTCCTTGGTTTGATCTTCGGCCAGGATTACTCAAGGTTTTTCTTGCTTGATAAGCCTCAAAACACTTCAATTTGGATATCTTTTGCAATGTGATAGTGTAAAAGATCGTCTGGTAAACCCTAATCTACGCATAAGCTTAAGCTTACGCGTAGAATTCATTACGCATAAGATTTGTCTTACGCCTAAGCTCTGCCTTACGCATAAGTTAATCCTACGCCTAACTTTATGTTTACGCATAACTTTATTGTTTTTCTCATTACTTACGCGTAAGCTAATCCTATGCGTAACTCTTGCTGTTACACATAACTTTGGTGTTTTTACGCATAAGTGGTACTTTGCTTTTCTGTGATTTCTACGCCTAAGGATACTTCATCAACAACGGTTCATTCGACTACAAAGATCCATTTAACAACACAAGTTTTCAACATGTCACAACCACCATACTCTAACTATTTTCCTTACACTTATCATCAACAACAACAACAACAACTAAGTCCACAACATCAACAATTTAATCATCAACAACAACAATTTAATCAACAACATACCCCACAACTTGGAGCAATTCCACAACCTCAAATGGTTCAACCTCCACCTAGTCTTCAAGTACAACCTTACACAAACTTCTACAATCAACATCCATCCAAGAATACTATGAAGGAACCAACATGGTTTGACAAGATGTGTAAAGCCTTAAGCCCAACAATCAATTCATGAAGTCAAGCTCACTTGATAGACCTCCATGCTCACTCCCGTAAATTATGATCAATGGGTGATAAGGTTCTTTAGGTTTGTGATCTAAAGAAGCCACATGGAAAGTTTTTAAAGAAGGTCATTATGGAAGGTCCATTTTAGATGCTCATCGTTATCACACCCGCAGATCCGTATGCCAATCCACCAAGAGATGTGTCACCAACATTGCAACTATCTCCGACCTCACCGGTGATGAACTTCTACACTTTGAAGCCGATGAACTAGCAATGCAATACATCCTTTGGGACTACCCAATCCGATCATTCAAGTGTTGATGCTCAAAAGATGTTTAAAGCAATGTGGAAACATATTCATCTTCTAATGGAAGGCACAACACTCAATCAGAAGACATGGAATCCAAAATCTACTTGGCTTATGAACACTTCATGATTGAACCAGAGAGACATTAGAGTCATATCATCATCGCTTACGTATATCATTAATGATTTGGACAAACACAACATCATCATGCCTCGAATTTCCATCAACACTAAGTTCGCCAAGAGTCTTGGTCCGGAATGGGAGAAGTATGTCATTTTTCTCCGTCAAGCTAAGAACCTTCATCATGCTACATACGGATTGTTGTACGACTATTTGAAGCCTTACCAAAAGAATTTGACAAAGAAAGGACTATCCGTGGACTCCGACTTCACAACAATTCCTCGATAATCAAAAACTTGCTTTTGGGCTCAAACTAATCTTCCTCCTCAAACAACTCCGCAACCCGCCTCAACCAACCGCAACCATTACACCATATGATCACCACAAGAACAACCTCAACAAAATCAATTGGTTCCATACAACAACAACAATGCTCAAGCACTTTAAAGTGAAGTCGATGAGGACTCACGCTTTGATGAATTGCAACAAGGATTTGTTATGATTGCTAAAGCCTTCGGTCGTTATACAAACAAACCAATAATCGTGATTCGCTCCTCATCCAATACAAGGAATCAAGTCATTGTGAACAATGGACGCGTTGATGTTTAGAACCGTGGTTATGGTCGCCGACGGGAGGTGGTCAAGGGTTTAATGCTATTGAAAGGAATAATGTGGGTGCTCCACAACAACAAAGGGGTCAAGTGGTTGAACAGGGGAATGCTCGTAATGGGGTTAATGGTCTTCGTTGTTATAACCGCAATGGAAAGGGTCATCGGCTAATGCATGTCCCAAGCCGAGGACAAGAGGCAAGCTTATCACAAAGAGGCGCTGTTTGGCTCTTAAGGATGAAGCTGGTGGAACTCTTACAAACAAGGAACGTAGCTTTATGGCGATGCGATTCGATGATGATATGGAGGACTTGCGTGTTAATGCAAGCAGTTGATGTTGATGGCACAAATTCAAGCTCTACACATGAGTGACACAGCCCAAAGTATGACATTGATGGCTTGTCTCGTGTACCGAACAAAATATACTCATCCCCGATTTGATATCTCCGCCAATTTCTCTATCCGACCCGGATCAGAGTGTTCAACATGAGCAATCCACATCTCATTCCGATGATTATCAAATAGATCCCGTAGTTATATTTGACGATCAAGATGACCTTATGGTTAATATTGATAATCAAGTTGACTCCGTGATTATATTTGAGGATATAAATAATGATCATGTTGAGACTCACGTTGAACAAAATGAGCTTCGGTCTAATAGAGAAATTGAGCTCCTAACCTTAATTAAAGACCAACACTCTCGGTTGGAAATTTGCACTAAATTAAAAGAGAAAAGTGCACTGTTAATTAGGGATAATGAATGCTTAATTCGACAAATCAATTTTTTTTAAACTCAATAAAAACGTGAAAAAGGTTTTGAAGTCGCTTTGCTAAATCTCATCAAAATGAAAAATCATTAGAACGATGCAGATACGTGATCTAGTTGCTTCAAGAATGCTTTGTTGTCTCAAATAGAACAATCAAACATGAACATAAACAACAACTTAACGCCTTACTTTGAAACACAAAAGCCAAGGTCGAAGTTGTTAACTTGTCAAAAACAGTTCTTAGAGTACAAACAAAGATTCTACTAAATGAATAGATAACTATCTTGAAGAAATTGTTGACTTACAAACCAAAATCAAAGAGTTTCAAATGTTGTTTATAAACATGGTGAGTCAATCACAACCATTCAAAAGTTTACTTTTAAACCTAATCCAAATGGATATGGACCAATATCACCGATCACAAACCTAAGTTTTCAAACAGCATTCAAACCAAACTCAAGTTTACAAAGGTAACATAGAATTGATGATTCAATTATGACCGTTGTTGAATATAATCGTATGGAGGAATTAGATGCGGATGACGCGAGTCGGTCAAAAATGGAAATGTAGTTTATAACAAACCATTTAACTATTCAAAAGTCGTAACTTTGTCACACAACAAGATACTTAACAAACCTTTGTTATCACACCGCTCAAGTTAGTCCCAAACCCAATGGTGCACAAATTAATGGTCCTTTACCTTCACTTAGTGAAGTTAAACAAAATCCGAAATTTGTCGCGTTATAAAATACATTGACACTTTCTTATCTCGACCTCAAAATTTTGGAACGTGAGATTGAATTTCATTCTACATAAAAGTTGAACATTTCAATCGCCAATGGCGCGAGAACATAGAGAAATTCTTCGTAAAAACTTATACCCCATGTAAAAATTTGAAAACTTGTGCACTATATTGGGAAAGGATTTTCACAAGGAACTCGGTCTCATGAAAATAGTTTTCTAGAAAATGTAAACATTGATTTCAAATACTAAACGTAAAAGAAATTGTTGAGAAAAGATGTCGATCGACTCTTGGAAGATGTTATCAAGATCGATATCAATAATCTTGTTGTATTACAACTGCTGTATATGCATCGATCATATCTCTCCGATTTTGTTGACTCTGTTGATATTGTTGTGAATACCGATAATGTGCATCGATCGAGTCTTTAAAAGTCGAAAATGAACGATCGCTTAACGAACTTTCAAATTGAAAACGCCGTCTTCAATGGTGTCAAAAGATTGTCAAAATCGTGAACTTTCTTTGCAAAACAAAATCCACCAGCTTGCAATCAAAACGATAATCCTAAAATGAGCAACCGGATGATCAAAACGTGTCTTTGAAATGTCAAATCTCAAAATATGAACAAGAACTTGCAAACGTTAAAAGGAATATGGTGTCATATTTGATTTACTCAAACAGACTCGTAATGAAGCATCAAACGAACTTGATCATTATCTTCACACACTAAAGAAATCACTAATTTTTCCTAAATCTTCGCTCGAAAATCAAGATTTGGTGCACACTATCATTAAGTTATGGAGATGTTAGGAAAGTATGAACAAGTTCAAATTTAGCATCATTAAGAGAATTGCATAAGTAACACTTA
The DNA here is from genome assembly GCA_022545495.1 of Chrysanthemum lavandulifolium. Taxonomy (NCBI): domain Eukaryota; kingdom Viridiplantae; phylum Streptophyta; class Magnoliopsida; order Asterales; family Asteraceae; genus Chrysanthemum; species Chrysanthemum lavandulifolium. Next base: position 49,249,239 of record CM040245.1, read on the forward strand.
GCAAACGTGAACCGAGATTGCCTACCGACAAACCACAAGATACTAATGTGCTTCCCTCATGAAACAGACTAGTTGCCTCTTTTCCAAACGTCCGCACTTCACAGCCTAGAGCAATACAAGGAAGAATAGGAAGTTGACTTAAGAAAAGATCAATAAAGAATGTCAAGTAGAAGAACATCCTAGGACTTTGAATAAGACTCAAGTTGCACCCACTTTAGATATTAAGGCCCGACAAATGTAATGGAGAAAAGTGTTGTAACGAATGCTAAACCTTTAAGTACTTTTGATATTCATCGATGCTTCTTGTGTTATTTGTCGTAAAAGTATGCTTTCCGATTGTCATGACAAATGTGTTGCTAGAGCTATCTTGTCTCGTTTAAGGAATCCTAAGAATCGAATACCTCTAGGCCCATTAATGCTTCTAAGTCCTGTGCTTGGTAAACCGCCTCCTTAGATTCTAAGAACGCATTGATATCCCCGTAGTTCCAGATCACCTCCAAGGAATGTAGTACTACCTAGTGCATTCACTAAGACCAAAGCTAAGACTAGTTGGAGATGGCGAAATGGATACATAATACACTAGGATTTAAATGGATGCCTAAAGTCATTGATGTGTATTTCTACTATAGTCGCCGTAACCTCTAACACTTCGGGTTCCACATCTACTTCTATTCCATCCGTGTCCCCGTGTGTGTAATGCGGTGATACAGATCATCCTTTGGATTGTTGATAGCGGATGTTCCCGACACATGACATGCAACCTTAAACTCGTTATCAAACTTTATTGCAAAGTTCATTGCACTTTATTCGGAATGATCACTTTGCAACTATCATGGCCACCGAGATTATATCAATGGCAATATCGAAATTAGCGAGTGGTTTATTATGTGGAAGGCCTCGGTCACAATCTCTTTTCACCAATAACTGCGTGATGGAGATTTGGAAGTTGCTTTTCGGAGAAAACTTGTTTCATTCTGTGGATCTACAAGGAAACGATCTAATGTCTCGCCTCGCAATTCTAGTCTTTACACAATCTCAATGCAAGACATGGTTGCTTCATCTCCCATCCGCTCACTTTCAAAGGCAACATCAACAAAATCCTCGGCTATGGCATCGCTGCTCTCACATTTAAACTTTCAAACCATCACCAACCTTGCTCGACACAAACTTGTTGAAGGTCTCTCGAGATTCCGGTATTCTAAAGATCACCGTGGTCACCATGAACAAGGAAAAGCACTCGTGCTTATTTTCCTTCAAAAGTGGAACACGCCTCTCAAAGATGTGCTTCATCTTCTTCACATGGATTTGTGTAGCCCGATGCGCGTGCACACGATTAATGACGAACGCTACATCTTGGTAATTGTCGATGACTACTCACGATGGACTTGGGTCTACTTTCTTTGAAGTAAAGATCAAGCTCCACGATAGATAATCATCACCTTTCTCACAAAAATTCAAGTTCAACTCCGAACACCGTCCGCCAAATCGTAATGCATAAAGGAACCGAATTTGTAAACCAAACTCTTCGAGATTTTTATGAGAAAGTGGAATTGAGCATCATACATCTATTGCACTTACACCATAACAAAACGGAGTTGTTGAAAGACGAACCGCACGTTAGTGGAAGTTGTAAGAACAATGTTAATCGATGCTAAACTTCCAGATTACTTGTGGGCAAAAGTCGATCAATCGCATGCTATACTCAAAATCGCTCAATGATTACAAAACGCCACAACAAAACACCTTTGAGCTTATCCATAACCATAAACCGAATCTCAAACACTTTCATGTATTTGGATCCCTTTGCTATCCGAATAATGATCATGATGACTTTGGTAAGCTCAAAGCCAAAGTCGACATTGGAGTATTTATAGGATATTGTGAAAATTCTAAGGGTTTCCTGATCCGAATCGTCGTACAAAGCAAAGTTATGGAAACGATTCATGCTAATTTTGATGAACTTACAAAGATGGCTTCGAGCATAACGAATTGAAACCCGGTCACAAACTGCTTAAACTTCCTCAAACCCCATCATCACCGAACTAAGCCCCCACTTACTCACAACAAATGGAAACGCTATTTGCTCCGTTGTTTAGTGATGACATTGATGAACGTGCTCCGTGTGTATCCGTTGTTTCCACCGCTCAACCCGATCATACTCTTATACCGATACACCGGCCGCAACAACTACTATTAAAGAAGCACCACCAGCTGACTCTAAAACAACAGTTGAACAAACCGCTTCCTACGACATCGAACCAACTTGATGTTCTTAATGAAGTACCCCACCGCAGATTTTGATCCAAATGCGTTCTTCAACCCGTTTGCAAATGAAAGCAGACTGATGTCGCGGAATCATCAACAAACCATTTGAATCCTCAAAATCGCACAATGTATACCAACATCAACCCTCTACACATCGTTGGACAAAAGACCATCCTCTTGAGAACATTATTGGCAACTAAAATCAACCGGTCGTTACAAGACAACGCCTTCACACGGATGGTGAACATTGCATTTATGCACTCACCGCTCTACCAAACCGAGCCTAAAACATTAAAGACAAAACACAACCGGATTGAATCCATGCAAGAAGAACTCAACCAATTCAAACGCCTTGAAGTATGGAATCGCTGAAAGACCAACAGGGGTCTACGTCATTGGTCTCAAATAGATTTAGAAGAACAAATTGATGTCAAGGAACGAATCGTAAACAAGTCACGTCTGGTGGCTAAGGGTTATAGACGGGAAGAAGGTATTGAATTTGAAGAATCATTCACCCCGTTGCTCATCTTGAGGTCGTTTGATCTTTCTCATTCGCGGCTCATATGAATATAACGGTCTTTCGGATGGACGTAAAAGCGCTCGAATGGACAACCAAAGAAACGGTTTATGTCACCACTAGAAGGATTAGATTGATCCCGAGTTCCCGAACCATGTCTACAAACTAAACAAAGCTCTATATGGTCTCAAACAAGCTCCTCATGCGTGTACGATAAGTTATCATCCTTCCTCATTGCCAATAAATTCACCAAAGGTTCATCGATCCCACACTTTCATACAATATCATGGGCTCACATCTTAATCGCTCAAATCACGTGGATGACATCATTTTGGGTCAACACATTTAAAATATTCAAATGCTTTTGCAAAATTAATGACAAAATATTTTGAAATGTCAATGATGGGTGAACTCACATTCTTTCTAGGAATGCAAGTTCATCAATCACCCGTGGTATTTTCTTGAGTCACCCAATATGCCCTTGAACTGTTAAACAAATTTGAATGCAAAACTGTGACACCTATGCCACACCAATGGCTCATACCAAGAAGCTAGACGATTTACATGGAAATTGGTGGACCCTACCAAATACCGTAGTATTATTGGGTCTCTCATGTGTCTAATGACTAGCAGCCCGATATTGTTTTGTTGTATATCTTTGCTCCTGCTATCACGAGACCAATCTGAAACCCATCTCTAAGGCTAAAAGAATCCTCCGATACATCAAAGGAACCATTAACTTGGGATCCGTATCCGAAGGATTCGGGTTTTGAACTAATAGCTTTTTCGTATAATCGATCACGCAGGATGCTTAGATTCACGGAAAAGTACTTGTGAGCATTACAATTTCTTGGTGATAAACCGTGTCATGGCAATCGAAGAAGCGGATTGTACATCTCTCTCCTCAATGTAAGGTAATATGTAGCCATGTCGGCGTGTTGTGCTCAAGTCATTTGGATGAGAACACAACTCAAAGACTATGGTTACGATTTAATGTAATCCCGATGTATCTGCGACAATCGGAGTGCTATTGCGATCTCGCAATTCAGTTCAACATTCAAATCAAAGCACATCGATCTTCGATATCATTTCATCAAGGACCACGTGGAGCAGTGGCACCGTTGAATTATACTTGTGGTACAGAATACCAACCTGCGGATCTCTCACCAAAGCCTTAGCTCGCTAGGTTTAATGAGTTGTTCCACCGGATTGGTATGCGGTGTTTGACTCAAGAGGAACTGGATGAACTCTTAAAACATTCTTAAAACCACCAAACACCAAAATCTTTTGTAAATATTTTTCAAAAACCGAATACAAAATATAAATTCAGATAAAACTTCAAAAATATTCCTCTATCTACATTTCTTTAACATGGCAAGTACAAATCTTCCATCAACACTATAATCTTTCAAAATTCAATATTTTTTTCGATCAAGTGTTGAGGGGGAGAAAATTAATATTTCTCAGTTTCATAAAACCTTGTACTTGCATGTTATCTTATCCCGGTTGTTTCTTTAATTAATGGTGGTCACATTTTTGGTTTTCTGACACTCCTCTGACCATATTTTATAAACTTTCATTATTTCTTAAGTCGAGGGGGAGTGTCGTCAAATTTCTTTCAAATATCTTCGCTTTGTAACCAAAATGGAAGTTAAAGGCTTTAGATGTAAATGGTAAAGGTGGAGGGACTAAAACTGTCAAAAGGTTAAAGTTATTTTAATAAAACATCCCACCTAACATTTACTCTTCACATTTAATACTTTACCAAACCAAATCCTACGCCTAATATCGCTCCACTAATCCGTGTTTTGATCATCATCTTGTAAGTGTTTTTGTGTTCTTAACATGATTATAAACAATGGTTTTGAATCGTTTTGAAAAACAACGGTTAGATTTTAACCTAGGGACGATTTTGTGTTCTACGATATGCAGTATGAACACATAATCATGTTTGTGTGTTTGTGGTTAAAATTATAGTGTCAAAACGCTTCTATAACATCAATGATACCATTTTATCCTCAAAACTCACTCGTAAACATGAATTGAATGATTTCTAAAACTAGGGTTTATGCGTGATTTGGGTATTTTTGCATATGTGTGTTTCGTTAATTAGATGGTTAGAAGATGTTGTATACACGTTGAATTGATCATATCTTTACCTGAACCGCCCAGATAACATCAATTGTGATAATATTTAATTTTAGGGTTTTAGTTCATACGGTTTGGGTATTTTTGATTCATGGCACGCTTGATGTTAAAACATGAACAAAACATCTCATTAGGCATCTAAGACATCCCAGAAAAACTTTGGTGCATTTTCCATGGCTAAATCACTTAGCGTAATTCTTGAACTTTAGGGTTTAGGTTTACGCGTAACACAGTCCTACGCCTAACTGTTTGACTGAGTGTTTGTGATTAAAACTGTTAGAAAATGAATGTATGTGTTAATATTGGTGCTATGATGATCTTATTTCAGGTTTGTTACATGTGAAAATTCATAATCAAGGTTGTTTGACATCTACGCATAAGGATCACCTTACGCCAGAGCATGTTATCGCGAAAGAAATCTTACGCATAAGGTTCTACAAAACGCGTATCCCGTGAAGGATATGCGTAAATGATGACCTCACGCATAAGGTTGACTCTTACGGTAAGCCTTACGCGTAAGGTTTATATACGCTCACGCGTAAGCTCTACGCATAAGGTCCCCTTTTCCTACGCGTAAGTCAAGAACCTACGCATAAGCTTTCGTTTACGCGTATGTCATTCATGTTTACGCATAAGCTTGCCATTTCTACGCCTAAGCCTTGTTTAACCTTAATTATGAGTTGTTACACGTGCAAACTTGTAAATAAATAAATCATAATGCCACGAAACCAATAATGTCACTATAAGCTTAAATGTTTAACAAGCTGTGAATAATAAGTGAAAATATGGACTTTAAAACTTGTTAGGTCACTAAGTTTACAACACAAGCATAATAGATGGAGATAGAGAAGAAAAAGATCGGATGAACAATAAACAAACACACACACGTTAATACTTGGTGGTTTTGCGTAGAGTATGTGAAAGGGAGTAAATTGAACAACCAACCACGAAGTGAGGGTTATTACAAGGTATTTATAGGAAGGGAGCTACGGAAACACTCATACTCCTTCCTTTCCTTAGTGGACATGGGCCTAAGCTCATGGGCCTTCTACATAAGCTTAAGCTAATAACAAACATAAAGGCCATAATTAAGCTAACTATTACATATGAATCACTAACACTTGATATAGGTTTAGGAGTGATTCCAACAATCTCCCCAAGTGTTGGTGATGAATGAATGTAAACGTGAAGGTCGATGTAATAGTAGCTTTGACGTCTTCCGACATTCTTCTTTCTTGTGAGAAGAATTCCTTGATTTGAACAATCTCCCAAATGTAGAGAAATTGTCTTTGAACAGTTACGCTTTGACGTCATTATTATCTTTGTTCTTTGTTCTTTGTGATGAAAGTGATAGTATGTTGTAGTCCGCATCAAGTCTCGCTCAGTCCGCTTTGTTGCTCTAGTGTCTCACGTCATTCTTCAACATGATAACACGCTCTTTGACGTTGGATTTGAGATCGATGAAGTTCTTTAAGTCTTTAACTTTGTAGATTCTTTGGTTCGACGTAAGAATCATTCGACTTATGTGTTGCTTTAAGATAGAACTCTATTAGTGATGATGTTGGCATGAGCATGTGAAGAATCAGACGATCATTCCGCCTCCGTAGCTTCCATAAGAAAACATGAAAACGGTTAGTAATAAGCGGATTCCGCACTTACAAGTTTGAACTTCGAGAGTGTTAACAAAGATAGTGTGAAAACACAACTCTAATTCTCACAAAGGCCGCTCTGAACCGGAGTCCACAAGTGAGATAACGCGATGTACCGAAGCACACCTACAGTTCGGATGAGTCGCTAAGGTACATCAAGCATCACCCACGATTGTAGACCGCTTGAGATACACTAAGCGTGTCACGCGAGGAGTTACCAAGTGACTCTTTGTCATGGTCATTTGATGTTGACCACGGCAGAGTTTCCATTCAATCACCGAGGATCACAACAGAACCTCTCATAAATGTTCTCGATAGATTGCTAAGATCCGTGAAGGACTCGATAACGCACTACCGACGTTCTTATTATTGAACGAAAAGTGATGAAATGTCAAGTGTTCCTAAGAGATATTTTGATGAATCTCGTGGATCTAGACTCAATAGTCGTTTTGGTTTTCCGAGCGGACACTGTGGAGAGGGTCTCCTTCTTCAATATCAACAATCTCTAAGAGAAAGCCGATAGATTATGTAGGGTTCCTTGTGAGAATGAAACAAGCTTATGTTGAGAGAAACTTAAGTGGCTAAGAAGGTTTAGTGCATGCGTCACTGGGTCCATGACGACTTTTAATCTTCAATACCGGCGTCATCAAGTGACAACCAGTAGCATATGAATTGAACCCGGTTGATAAGGTTTTAAAATGTACCTTTTTGAGGGGTCGTTTAAGCCCTTATTTGATCACTTTTGTATCCGTTATTGCTTAATATCTTTCCTTTTCACTTTTTAGGTCTCTTGAAGGCAAAATGCTGGAATGGCACTTATTTGCACGAAAAGGCGCGAATATACTGAAGAAAATGGTCAAAGTCATAATCGAGACACTCAAAGTCTGCTGAAAACATAAGGTGGACGGCGTCATTGCTTAAGCTATGACGCTTTGTGGAGGATTTTGTGACGGGACGAAGCCAAAACTCCTATTTTCAAGTGACGATGTCAAGTTATAAAAGAGTAGGCGACGCAACTCGGCCGGCCTAGATGCAATCCAGACGGCGCCGGTCTGAAGAAGGCGGCGTCACAAGCATAAGGTGGACGCCGTCAAGTCTAACATGGCCAAGATGAAACCCTAATGACGGCGACGACGGCGTCATAAAACATAAGGTGACGCCGTCGCATGTGTAATCTTATATATAGAATCCGAATTTTTCAAGATTGTGTGTAGTGTTTTGGAGTAAAACCTAAAACCGAACCAAGGTCGTCTTGTACAAGATTTTAGGTTTCAAACCCTATCTTACACCAAGATAAGTGTTTTACTTCATTAATACAATTATGTCTTTGATTATTGTGTGTATGCTTGCATGTTCTCCATGTCCGGCTAATTTACTTATGTGTTTGCTTAGGGAATATGAAACTTAATTATTGAATATTGATTGGTTGTCTCTTATCTTAGTTGATTGATGATCTAGTAATGCGATAGGTCATTCATTGTGTACTTAATTCTTGATTAAATCTTTGTGAACCTTAGAATATGACTCCTTGAGTAGTTGTAAGCTAAACCATCCAAAGAGTGCCTTAGAGTAAGAGTTTATTATCCCTAGTGGGTTTTGTAGATGAGACCCTTTGGTAAGTTCAAAGAGTTAGGGAGAAACGCATACCCTACAACCTTAGACACACAACGCAACTAAGAATAAGGACGTGACAATTCAACCACCAATAGGAGATAATTAAGGAGTAGTAAAACCTAAGTAAACACATCTTTAAACTATCATACGAGCACACAATAATTAGACATAGACTACATACACCTTAGATTAGATAATTAGATAAGTAGAGTAATCGGTAGCAATACCAACCCCCAAATTCAAACCCGAGATTCGTACCTTTCCTTTTCTTAAAATATAAAAGATAAAAATAATCTTCCTCAACCCCAACCTTAGCGTAGTAACTTCTCACTAGCATTCCTATTCCCCAGAGAACGATATCAATACCCGTGGCTTACCCTAATACTACACTACAACGATTAGGTTCATCGCTTAGGGTGTTGAAAAACTTCTTTCGACGAAAGGAAGTTCCTTTGACCCCGAACGACGCGTGTGGCGTTATCAAGTTTTGGCCACGCCGAGGAATAGAATAGCTAGTTAGTAGTCCACCTCGTTTAGGTTTCCTTTACTTGATTCCTATCAAGTAAATTTTTCTCATTTTTAGCTTTCTCTTAGTCTATCCCCCTTCTTCATGACCTTTGTTCGTAATCCCATCACTTTTCATCATGGAAGGTGATAACCAACCACCATTCATCAACCCACCACCAATTGACCCGCCAAGAGCCCGTACTCTTGGTGAATACTCGAGACCAAGACACTTAGGCTATAGGAACACCATTGAGCTTCCCGACCAAGCCCAAACTACGGCCCTGCGATCCGACACCATCCGGTTGGTGCAAAACGGATATGCATTCCATGGACTTCGTTCCGAAGATCCAAATCAGCATCTTAGGGATTTCCTTAAAATTGTCGATTCCATCGACCTCGATGCTACTACTCGGGAGACTACGCACCTGCGTCTCTTCTAATTCTCTCTACGGGACCAAGCTAGTAATTGGCTTGAGCGATTTCCCGCCGGCTCCATCTCAAGTTGGGATGATCTTACCTCTCGCTTCCTTACTCAATTTTTCCCACTGGGGAGAACCACTAAACTTAGGCGAGACATCTTGACGTTTCAACAACTCCAAGGTGAGTCTCTCTACAAAGCATGGACTCGATTTAAGGACCTACTCCGTAGACTTCCCCATCATGGCATTGATCTTTGGCTTCAAATCTAAATCTTCTATGACCATACCGATTTCATCACTCGACGATCCATTGATCGAGCGCGGTGGAAGGCTCAATGACTTTAATGCAGAAATCTTGGGATATTATAGAGGAGCTTATCGATCAAAGCTACGAAGATTGAATGAATCTCTGAAACTCCTGTTAACGTAGTTAATGCCATATCAACTCCTTTTGAATCTTTCGACACCCTCGAGGAGCAAATGAGTGCCATTGAGAGAGGGATTGATTATCTTATGGAAAGGCAAGAGAGTCCCCGTACAAATTCCTCGAAGCTATCAAACCGCCAATTCCACCAACCACCCCACACCTTTTCTGGAGTCCCAAGTCGTGAGCAAAACCCAAATTCGAAGGCGCCTGCTCTACTTCCCAATACCACTTTCACCGAGCTTCAAGGAACAAATAAGGGAGTACATGGCTGCTCATACAAAGAGATTAGCCAAATTTGAAGAGGAGGTTTATAGGAAGAGAAAGGAAATGCAAGCGAAAATGACGGAAATGATGAATTTGGTAATAGAATATACCAAAACAAAAGTTCCCGAAAAGGTACTAGTAAGAAGCAATGATTGTCCTCCCACTTCGTTTGTTAACGCCGTTTCCATTATGCCCGAGGATGCAAGGGTTGAAATGAGGAAAGCAAGAAGGAAGAGTTTGTGCCTAATGATGAGCCACGAGACCATTGAGTACTACCTTACACGAAATTAACAAAAACCATTGCAAACCAAGTGAACAACTTTAGGTACAATGAAGTTCTTAGGAAGCCCTTGAAGGAAAAATGATGTAAGAAGAGTATGACGCCTTACCTATGGGACCCTGTATGAGTTGGTCATAAAAACCATTAACAAAAAACGAGACACCACTGGAATTTCGTGGATACCATGTAGCATAGGTGATATTGATAATATAAATGCCTTAGCCGATTAGGGGTGATGTGAACATAATGCCATTATCAATCTATAATAAGTTAACTAAGGAGAAACCAGCCAAGACCGATCTTAGACTTTCCTTAGCTAATCACACCTATGTCCACCCCATAGGAATCGCGGTGGATGTTCTAATTGAGGTGGCTAATATCGTTTATCCGGTGGATTTCATGATCATTGATAATGAGGAAGATAAAAACGTGCCCCTCATTCTTGGGACACCATTTGTGGCCACCGCCAAGGCAACCATCAAATGCGGAGAGGGCATCATGATACTCAAAAGCGAGAAGGGGTACGCTAGGATACCCATCATCCCAAGGTATCCTCTTAAGATCATGGAAATGATTACGGGTGGACATCAAAAAGCCCCTAGCAATAGTGTTAAGAAGAAGATGAATGACTGGGAAAAAGGGCTTAGAGACTTTATGGTTCAAGGATTGTATGCAACGTTGTGGAAACCCGATAAGAAGCTAGGAAATAATCCCACTTCGATACCAAAGGCACAAAGGAACCCTAAGTAATTTATAAAAGGAGAAAAAGTACTTTTATACAAATCACGGATAAGGGCATTATGAGGTAGAAACAAACCAAGATGGTTTGGACCTTTCACAGTGAAGGAAACTAATTTAAAAGATAAAACCGTCACCATAATAGATAACGTTGGCAAGGAATCCACGGTAAGCATACAGCGTCTACACCCTTTCGACGAAGGGAAAGCGAAGGAAGAAGGTGGTGGTAATGAAGTCACGTAGGAGCACGACTACGAGTCTAGCTACAAGACTCTTAAAAAAAACGCTTCGTGGGAGGAAACCCATGCTTAATTGTTTGCTTGTTAGTGTCATATATCTTTCATTGATTGTTTATTCTCATGTTTAAATTTGTAAAAATGCTTTATTTTGTTTTTAACCTCGTCTTAATTGCATATAAAGGTATTTTACATAAGGGATAAGTGTAGGGAGGATTACACGTTTTCAAAAGAAACGTAAACATAAGAATAACAATTAACTAAAAGATATATATGTGTGTTTGTTCGAGTCAAATGCTTGTATCGAGTCATAATGGATGTTTTGCGAAATTTTTCCAGATTCTAAAGATGTAAATTTTCGTAATTGTTTCCAAAATCGTGATCCCGCTTTTTGTCAGGATAACCCCGACGGCGTCAGATCGCAACTTGACGGCGTCAGAAAGAGTAAAACAATGATTACTTTTTTCTCATTTTCGAGCTACTTACAAATTTTAGAATTTTCCGGTCTTAGTTTTCCGTAAATTGTAAACATCCATTCCACAAGCATTATATCCTAGTTTAAATCGAGTCTTATATATATTATTACCACCGATTTTACGCGAAGGTTTTGTTTGTTTTCTTCAAGTGTGTGTTTAATTTATCAAGACAAGTTACATAAGATTAGAAGGAGCTTTTCACGATAAATTCTTCTTGGAAAAGATTTAACCACTACTTCACACACAGATCCTACCGAGCTAATCGGGAGTACTAGTTTCTTTCGTTTTAATTACCTTCCATTGTCATAACTTTGATACTTTCGGGAACATTGGGGACAATGTTCGGTTTAAGTATAGGGAGGGAAAATAAAGCGGAACTTTGAAACTATGCTTATCCTTGAATATTTGCTTTGTCCAATTGTATTTGTGTAATAAACCATGAGAAAATGTCGGTTAGGGTAATTTTGGCACCAAATTTAAAACTTTTCATGACATATAAGAGTGGGCCATTAGTCTTAACAAAAGCGTCTCACGGATAGGAAGTTGCATGACTAGCACAAAACCCTTTACCACCTAAATTCCACCCAAAATGTGAGGATCGCCTTAGATTAGTAGGAATTAAAAGCATTCATCTTTAATGCTTAGAGTGTGAACCGGTAGTATAATAGATTCTAGAACTTGTTTTGAATTGCATCCCGAGATCGCTAGTAAGACTACACTTGTGTAGTTAGGAATAACTAAATGATAAGAGGCATTAGGATAACCCTTGTTTGATACCCGTAATATAATTACTTCTTCCACATCGGTTGAGTAATTCCCCCACACCTTTGTGTTGTACTCATCTTTAGTACACGATACCCCTAGTTAACCCCTCAGAGCCTATCCTTTTCGCGGTTCTCGTGATGTTTCGATTTTCCCGGAATATCAATGAAGAGCATTTTTTACACCCCACCCCCAAATATACACCCAAATCGCCTTAGCCTACCTTGTATGCACTCACTTTTAGTGCATTATTGTTATCACCCTAAACCCTTAGTTCAATTATCTAGTTGCTTGCATGAGTTGCTAAGTCGAGTCATATCCTTTGTGTACAGTTTTCGGACGATTGGGATTCATGGGAAAAGTTAAAGTTTATGAAATGACGGAAGGAAACGTTAAATTCAAATTCCTTTGTTTGCATAATAATGTACCCCAGTGTTTTGATCTTTTCGATTCGGGTCAAATTAGTGTTAGAGTAATAAAACTCAAGTGTAGGGATGTGCCTATAAACCCTATCATTTTGATGTTACCGTAGAGGATGGTAGAGTAAAAGTGTATGAAAAAAAAAATAAAAAATAAAATAAATAAATAAATAAAATACGGGCTACCATCCTACATCTATCCTTTAAATTTATGTTTGTTTATTTCAGATTAGCTAGAGTCTAGAGTGTCGAGTCTTGGTTTAGCAACGTCATTCTTCGTATGTATTTAACATAGAGATTTTTGACTTGCCACCACTATATAGCCTATCCCACCAAACTCTTTGTTTCCCTACCGTAAGCCTAACGTTACAACCCTTTAAAGACCTCTTTGATAGTCTTTCCTAGGTGCTTACGCCAAAGCGATGGAGGTTTGATCTATTCTCAAGCCTATGGTAATCTATATACTAGGACCGGTTAATGAGTGTTTATCTTCCATTTCCAATTTGTTATATTTCATACACAGAGAGATGTGAGTATCTAAACACCCCATGAGAGGTGCTAGTATGTGATTTCCGTGTTTGTTATGACTTTTGCGGGCTTATATGTGTTATGGACTGTTTTAAACCAATGCTTCATGACCTCTAACTTATAAATTAATTGGCTAAAAGCACATTTGCTTGAGGACAAGCAAATACCAAGTGTAGGGATATTTGATAAGGTTTTAAAAGGTACATTTTTTAGGGGTCGTTTAAGCCCTTATTTGATCACTTTTGTATCCGTTATTGCTTAATATCATTCCTTTTCACTTTTTAGGTCTCTTGAAGGCAAAATGCTGGAATGGCACTTATTTGGACGAAAAGGGCGAATATCTGAAGAAAATGGCCAAAGTCGAATCGAGACACTCAAAGCCGAAAACATAAGGCGGCGTCCATCGCTAATGACGACGTCGGAGGATTTTGTGACGTGATGTAAGCCAAAACTCCTATTTTCAGTGACGACGTCAAGTTATAAAAGAGTAGGCCGTCAGAACTCGGACGGCTTAGATGCAATCCGGATGGCGCCGGTCAAGAGGACGCCGTCGAGTCGAAGAGGATGGCACAAGCATAAGGTGACGCGTCGCAAGTCTAACGTGGCCAAGACGAAACCCTAATGATGGCGACCGACAAGGCCACAAAACATAAGGTGTGCGACGTCGCATGTGTAATCTTATATATGAATCCGAATTTTTCAAGATTGGTGTGTAAACTTTTGGAGTAAAACCTAAAACCGAACCAAGGCGTCTTGTACAAGATTTTAGGGTTTCAAACCTATCTTACACCAAGATAAGTGTTTTACTTCATTAATACAATTATTTCTTTGATTATTTGTGTGTATGCTTGCATGTTCTCCATGTCCCGCTAATTTACTTGTGTGTTTGCTAGGGAATATGAAACTTAATTATTGAATATTGATTGGTTGTCTCTTATCTTAGTTGATTAATGATCTAGTAATGTGATAGGTCATTCGTTGTGTACTTAATGCTTGATTAAATCTTTGTGAACCTTAGAATATGACTCCTTGAGTAGTTGTAAGCTAAACCATCCAAAGAGTGCCTTAGAGTAAGAGTTGATTATCCCTAGTGGGTTTTGTAGACGAGACCCTTTGGTAAGTTCAAAGAGTTAGGAGAAACGACACCCTACAAACCTTAGACACACAATGAAACTAAGAATAAGGACGTGACAATTCAACCACCAATAGGAGATAATTAAGGAGTAGTAAAACCTAAGTAAATACATCTTTAAACTATCATACGAGCACAATAATTAGACATAGACTACATACACCTTAGATTAGATAGTTAGATAAGTAGAGTAATCGGTAGCAATACCAACCCCCAATTCAAACCCGAGATTAGTACCTTTCCTTTTCTTAAAACTATAAAAAGATAAAAATAATAATCTTCCTCAACCCCAACCTTAGCGTAGTAACTTCTCACTAGCATTCCTATTCCCTAGAGAACGATATCAATACCCGTGGCTTACCCTAATACTACACTACAACGATTAGGTTCATCGCCTAGGGTGTTGAAAAACTTGCTCGACGAAAGGAAGTTCCTTTGACCCAAACGACGCGTGTGGCGTTATCACCGGTGTCCGCCTAAGTTGAATAATTTGGAGGGCTATTTCTTTTCACCCTTTTTTTTGCATTTCTTTTAATTCTTCAACTCCTTCTTTCTCCGATTCTCATTTTCTCCTTTTATAATCATACCTAAGGATTTCTAATTCTAGCTATTGGTATTGTCCTTGGTAGATCCCTCCTACTCTGGCCGGATCATAGGACAGTTATTCTAACCTTAATCAACTTATAACTCCATTGCCATAAAACCATTTTTCATGAAAATCTCTCAAAGTGTTTGTGAATGAAAACATGTTTGAACACTTCAAGAGTTTTAGATTTTCATAAATACTCCTCCACATGTGCTTAAGAGTTTTTATGTAAATCGCATGTGTGAAAGAGCTCAGACTTTTGAATTGATCGACTCAAGATAGACAATTCTCGAGGGACACGGTTATGTTGCATAGTTAAAGAGATACATTGTCGACTTTTAGGTGACAACTAGCTCTAATAACTACCTTGAAGGTGTGGACAAACCTCGAAAGGTTGTCAAACCCGTCAAAGTTCATGTCTATCAAGAGCTTCTCGAATAGGTACAATTTACTTGGATAAGTCTTTGGAAGACAAATCTTTTCAATGTAAGACCTATTCGATCCCGTCAATTCATGGGTTGAAGTCTTTCACACGATGATTCAATAGCAATATCACATCATATTTCTTATCATATATTTTTCCCCTCAAAATGGCATATAAATGTTATTTTGAAGAAATGTTGAGAATAAATATGACCATTTTGAGTTTTATGGAAAGATGACCACGATGAACAATTTGTGAACAAAGTTTATATGTCAAATACTCCCCTCAACAAGTGATATAAACGGTTGAGGTTTTTAAAATCATAAGGGGAAGTACTTGTTCTTTTGAGCAAAACCGTTGAAAATGAAAGGTTTGATAGGTTTTACTCAAAATTAAGAAGCTTTCGCTCCTTTTATAAGGATTGTGGCACTGAAGCGTACCACAGGGTCCTTTCTAGACAAGAACGGGTTGTACACTGATATTGTGCACAAGCCATAGTCATAATTAAATCGCACATCCAAAATATTATGAAATAGAAGTAGTTCAGGGTACCGAAGTCCATCAATCTTGCCATGAATGCGAGCAGGGCATTGATAGCGGCGAGAGCAATCTCGGGACGACCACCTACAAAGCTCTCCGTAGTTTCGAAGGCGGTCCCGTCGATACAACCTTTCATCAATCCACTCGTGATGATTCTCCGCACATCCCTTCGTCTTGAGAATTCCATCGCTGGAGACCCAATGCCTTCATGTATCGCTTTCAACCGATAAGCCAAGCCATCCCTAACCTTCTTCAATGTGCGATCCCCAAATTTGTGAAGATCTCTACACGCCATCTAGTAATTTCGTTGAAGTTCACTACGATAAATGACGCCGAATGGTTTGTGAAGAGGTGTATTGTGGAAGTCGGTTGATGTTGGGAAGATCTAGGTGTGGTGGAGTGAAGTTGACACGGGTCTAATATGATTCAACCGCAATGGAGATCTTATACACGCTTTGATTACTATTCTTCCGATGAAGATAAGCAAGGACTTGATGTATTCACGTTGCACTTGATCGAGAATTGTCTCATGCGACTGTACTTTGGCAAGGTACATGTCTTCAATGTCGTTGATAGACAAATTCTCAAAGTGCGCTTCAGAGAATGCATAATCCCTTTCGTCTTGCCTTTTGACCACGATATTCTTGAGGAAAGTGTAGTCCCATTTAGACGAAAGATCAACATGTTTAATAGCCACGATTGCTTTAGTCTTGAACACTTCATGTTGAGACTTCAACCTGGCAGCCACGTAGTAGATTCGTCGGCGTTCGGCCAATGGTGAATCCCATACAATGCATCACGGTCATATACTTCCACATTGTTGGAGAACATGTGGTTAGCCCTTTCCTTGATGGCTATGCGGTTAGAGTATATGGGCTCTTAGGGATGGGAAGTGTCGAGATGTAGCGATTTCCTTGAACCATCGCCACCGTGTAGAAGAAATTCCAAGTCTTTGTTGAAGAAATATCGAATGGAATCCTAGGGCGATCTGGTTGGCCAATTGTTGGTAGAGGTTTAGACACCGTCGATGTAATATGGAGGGTTGTCCCGTTTGGTGAAGTCGATGTTTGCTTGAGGTTGAGCTAATCCATGTTGTTAGACATAGCTCGTGCTATATTATCAAGGTGATACTCAACTTCAATAGCACTTTTCGAGTCGTCTTTGAGCAATTGAAATGCTTCATTCTTGATACGCTTCAACTCGGATTTCGTCATCTTTTCACACGGAATTTGTCTTGCAAGAACTTAGCATGCTTCAATGTACTACCGTCTTCCGGATCTTGACCTTCGTGGGTAGGAGTAGAATTAACAAGTGTAGAAACCGATCGTATTCATCGGTGTCATCTTCATCTAGCCATGATCGACGCCGACCCTTAGCGTCTTCTTCTTCTTTTCTTAGGCTGGATGAGGATTACGGTTTCTTAACTTTGTCGGAGAGGTGGGTTGTTGTTGGGGCTCATGGAATTCCTCATCGCCACCACCCATATACTCAAAGTGATCACCGGTTTTTGAGTCCGGGTGGTAACTCCTAAGAATCCCGAGGTTTTTAGTTGAAGAGCGAGGAGGAGACCTTTGTTGAGTCGGAGTCCGTTGGGGTGGAGGTTGCATAGAAGATGATTCACCGAGACTTCTTGGGCGTTTAGTCTCGTCATTCTTATCCCGATCCTTATCTTCATCGTCGCGTGGACGCTTAGGCCTTCACTTCTTCTCGCATGCCGATTTTAGTTGGTATTCAAAGAATGCTTCAAACAATTTACCTTCATGGGAGGCAAATGTTGCGGATCGCTTCGACATTTGAGCTACCGGTGGTTAGCTAATTGACATCCGAGAAGATTATGGGATCAAGCGGATTGATGTTCACATGCATTGGAGTTGATTTCATATTACATTTGGCAGTGTAAGAGATTCGGATAGAGTTGTTTGGTGAACAGCCCTTAGTAACTCTAGGAACGATGTCAAGAAGGTATTTGTGAGTGTATCCTTTGATCATCTCGTCCATTTTCCCTTGAAGATCATCTTTCATGAGCTTCTAGACATACTCCTTTCAAATTTCATCTCGTCATTCTCGTCATGAAGGTACATGCACGATCGATCAAGAAGAAAATTCACTTTTATAAAGTACGTCTTCTTTTCGACTGTTTGATGACTTTAACGATTCGTGTCTTAGCTTGAGAAATCCAAGAGGTAGTTGGCTTCTTCACTAATCGGATGTGGATCCGGTTGTTCTTTTGATGGTGGTGGTGAGGGTGAGAAGATGAATCCAGCGATGATGAGATGTGAGGAGACTCCGGGTCCTTTGGTGGCTCAGACGTTTTCTCCTTGGAATGGACGGGACTGTCTAGAAGAAGATGATCATAATCGTCTGTTTCATCAATCTTTGTATCATCATCAGTTGTTTTCTCAGTCTTTTCCGTTTCTGGTTCCTCAAATTCATAATCAATAGAATCTTCCACGCACTTTTGTTGTTGCTCAAGAGTGGTGGCACCAGTTCCCTTATCGGGTTGATTAACCGCATCAGGAATTGGTGTTGATTGACCATCACCACTTGACCCTCCGGGGCCACCCATTTGAGCTTTTGCAAACTCTTTCGCAACGTGTTGGAGTCTAAAGAATTTGAATTTCCTCCTGTAATCAGTATCCAGAGGCTCTTCATCAGAACTTTCTTTTTCAGGCTCAATAACTGGAGTCTTCCCTTTGTTGTGTTCAGCTATAGGACTGGGAGGTTTGACTGCTGAAGGATTAGTATCGGTTGCTTGAGTGTGAGTAGAAGATCTCTTCGTCGATTGTGTATCTTCGTAGCTTTAGTCCACTAGCTTTCTTGGCGATTTAGGCTTTGCACGGGAATCGGAACAGCTTCCTTAGAAGGAACAAGTACTTTTTCGTGGAGGATTCCTCTTGGGTAACTTCCTCGACTCGGTGCTTGCGGAGACTGCACTCTCTTCCGGTTCTCCTTGTAGGTGTACCAGAAGATTTTCATCGAGAAAACCAACTTTGTTCTCTTTCACAGCTGCCAAATATCTTTTATAAGAGTAGAGCTATTTGAGTTCATCTAAGAGAAGGTGATCTGGCAACACAGCACCTTGTTTCTTGGTAGTTGACTCCTTAAATCAGACTGTTAGAGTGGGTTCAGACAACATGTCGTGATTGTCGGGATCAATGATTCTCTTGGGGATATCAGGGTTATATCCAAGTGCTCTTTGGATCAACAGTTTAGTATATCTTATATAAGGAATCTTTAAGCCAAGCTTTTTGAGGAATGTCATCATGTCATCCCATATCAGAGCTTCAACTTGATGTGTTTCATGTTGATCGAGCCCAAAGATTTGCGTTCAAGAGCTTGGGATGCTCATGCTTATTGTCACGACCGGAAATAGATTTTGTGATGATGATATAAAGGGTTCTCCAAGGTCGAGGAATTTTCTTAAGATCCACGTGAGAATGCTTATTAATAACCCACAAGCTTCGTCATACCCAATATCAATCAAAAATTGCGAGCAGTCTCTTGATGAGGTGCAGCAGAGTATTCGGTTGGTATGATGTCGGGAATGAGGAGAATAGCTCTTAAATCTGCAGGAGTGATGGTGATTTGCTTGTGATTGAGTGTCACGTCCGAAGATTCTATCCTTTGATCTTTGCATTATAGTCCAAAACCGTTGAATGTAGATCTCTGGAACAAGAGCAGTGGGAGAGCATGTTCGACAAGGATGGTTCTTGAATATCAACAAAGAATGAGACAAGAAGATTACGAATAGGTGAGGGTTTCAAAGTCAACACGAAGGTTCTTCTTTCCAATCTTCATTGGATAGCCATGAGGGAAGATATCGGCAATGGTGAGTACATTTGGTGCATCCACATTTATTTGAGCATCCATGTCGTGATCTGAAATACATTTAGCCAAAAGAACCAACATATCGAAAGACATTATGTTAGTCAACAGATGGTTTTATTGTCTAATAGATTGAATGAGATATGTCAATGATTGTTACGAGTACAAAATCACTTGTTTATTCAATAGTCCAATGACGTCGTGATAAGTTTTGAGAGTTAGTTAACTTTATGTTTTAAAGTTTATGTTATCTCATATTTTTCACAACATATTACACATTTAAGCTTATTAGTGACATTATTGGTTTCGTGACATTATGATTTATTTATTTACAAGTTCGCACGCGTAACAATTCATAATGAAGGCTTGATCAAGGCTTAGCGAGAAATGGTAGCTTATGCGTAAAGTGGAGTTATACGCGTAAAGGCGCAAGCTTGTCGTGGGACATCGATTTACGCAGAAGAAATATTACGCCGCACGAAAAAAATGGGACCTTATGCGTGGAGCTTCGGCGAAGCGCATATAAAACCTTACGCGTAAGGCTTACTCGTAAGAGTAGACCTTATGCGTAGATGTCATTGTTCACGCATATCCTTCACGGGATACGCCGTAGTCCCTTATGTAGAACCTCACGCGTAACGCCACGCCGTAAGATCTCTCTTACTCATAACATGCTACGGCGTAAGGTGATCCTTATCGTAAATGTCTAACAACCTTGATTACGATTTTTCGTGTAGCAAACCCGAAATAAAATCATCATAGCATCAATTTTAACACATACATTCATTCTATAACGGATCATGACATGTATACTTATCAAACAGTTTCGCAGTGAAGACCTTATCGTAGAACTTAAACCCTAGTTTCAAGAATTACGCGTAAGAAATCTAGCCATGGAAATTGCACCAAAGTTTTTCCGAGGTGTTAGATGCATAGTAAGTTGTCCTATCCAAGTTTTAACATCAAATATGCCATGGATCAAAAATACCCAAACCGTATGAATATAAACCCTAAATTCCAATTAATGAATCATTAGAGTTTCGGTAGTTTCTGGGTTTAGTTATGATTAATTCAACTTGAAAACAACCTCATACAACAATCTTTATCACCAAACACGTTCACAAATGAAAACACCCAAACCCACGCATAAACCCTAATTTCCAAAATCCATCAATTCGTGTATCTGGGTGCATTTTGAGGATAAAAATGATATCATTGATGTTATAGAAACGTTTTGACACTATCTTTTTAACCATAAACACACAATCTTGATCATGTGTTCATACGCATATGCGTAGAACACAAAATCAATCATATACAAAAATTTGACCGTTGGATTCGTATAAAAATCAAAACCAATGTTTGTAAACACGTTAAGATTATGAAACAACTTACAAATTGATGATACAAAACACATATTTGAAGAACGATTTTAGTGCGCAGGATATGTTTGGTGAAGATAATAAATGTGAAAGGTTAGAGTTAGGTGGAAGTTTTATTAAAAAGAGTTTGAGCTTTTGGCGGTTTAGTCCCTCCACCTTTTCCATTTTCATCCAAAGCCTTTTAACTTCCATTTTGGTTACCGTAAATGTGACCACCATTATTAAAGTTTATAGATTTTAGTTCGAGGAGTGTCAGAAACCAGAAATGTGACCACCATTATTAAAGAATCAATCGGGATAAAGTAACATGCAAGTAAAATGATATTTTGAAACAGTTAAGAATTTATTTTCTCCCCCTCAACACTTGATCAGAAAAAAAATACTAAATTTTGAAAGATTTGAGTGTTGATGGAAGAAATGTACTTGCCATGTTTGAAGAAATAAAGATAGAAGAATATTTTTGTTGTTTTATCTGATTTTCTATTTTTGTATTTTGTTTTTGAAAAATTATTTACAAAAGAGATTTTGGTGTTTGACTGGTTTTTAAGATTGTTTTAAGAGTTCATCCAATTCCTCTTGAGTCAAACACCGCATACCAATCCGGTGGACCAACTCATTAAACCTAGCGGGAGACAAGGCTTTGGTGAGTAAATCGCCAATTGGTATACATGCCCCAGTATAATTCAAGCTGTACCATGTTCCACATGGTCCTTGATGAAATGATAGCGAAGATCGATGTGCTTTGATTTCGAAAGTCTTTGAGCCGAGTTGCACGAGATCGCAATGGCACCGATTGTCATGATACATCGGATTTTGTCAAATGCGTAACCATAGTCTTTGAGTTGTGTTCTCATCCGGATGACTTGAGCACAACACGACATGGCTACATATTCTACTGGTTGATGATAGCGATGTACAATCCGCTTCTTCGATTGCGGGACACCGTTTATCACCAAGAAATTGTAGTGCTCTCAAGTACTTTTAGTGAATCTAAACATCCTGCGTGATCGGCATCCGAAAAAGCGGTTAGTTCAAAACGAGAATCCTTGGATACGGATCCCAAAGTTAATGGTTCCCTGATGTATCGGAGGATTCTTTTAGCCTCGAGAGGTGGGTTTCGATTGGTCTCGCCCGATAACGGAGGCGAGATAAGCGGCAAAGACAATGTCGGTCTGCTAGTCGTTAGATACATGAGAGACCCAATAATACTTGGTATTTGGTAGGGTCCACTAATTTCACATGTAAATCGTCTAGCTTCTTGGTATGAGTCATTGGTGTGGCATAAGTGTCACGAGTTTTCATTCCAAATTTGTTTAACAATTCAAGGGCATATTTGGGTGACTCAAGAAAATAACACGGGGTGATTGATGAACTTGCGGTCCTAGAAAGAGCGTAAGTTCACCCATCATGGACATTTCAAAATTTTTCTTCTTTAGTTTTGCAAAAGCGATTGAGTACTTTTTATGTGTAGACCCAAAATGATGTCATCCATAAATTTGAACAATTAAGATATGTGCCCGTGATATTGTATAAAAGAGTAGGTCGACCGAACCTTTGGTGAAATTATTAGAAATGAGGAAAGATGATAGCTTATCGTACCATGCCGAGGAGCTTGTTTGAGACCATACTGAGCTTTGTTCGGTTTGTAGACATGGTTCGGGAACTCGGGATCAACGAATCCTTCCGGTTGGTTGACATAAACCGTTTCTTTCGGTTGTCCATTTAGAAAGCGCGGTTTGACATCCATCCGAAAGACCGTCATATTCATATGAGCCGCGACGCGATAAATATCCGAACAACCTCAAGGCGAGCAACCGAGCAAATGATTCTTCAAAATCAATACCTTCCTCCCGCTATAACCCTTAGCTACCGGACGTGACTTGTTTACGATTACGTTCCCTTGACATCAATTTGTTCTTCCAAATCCATTTAAGACCAATGACGTAGACCCATGTTGGTCTTTCAACGATTCCCATACTTCAAGACGTTTGAATTGATTGAGTTCTTCCCGCATGGATTCAATCCAGTTGTCTTTTGTCATTGCGTCTTTAATGTTTTAGGCTCAGTTAGCGTAGCGGTGAGAGCATAAATGCAATGTTCACCATCGTGTGAAGACGTTGTCTTGTAATGTTGGTTGATCCGGGTTGCCAATAATATTTTCTAGAGGATGGTCTTTTGTCCATCGATGTGTAAAGGTTGATGTTGGTATACATTGTGTAAATTCGAGGATTCAAATGGTTTGTTGATGATTCCGCGACATCGTGTGCGGCGGTTTCATTAGCAAATGGGTTAAAGATCGAATTTGGATCAAAATCTACGGTGGGGTACTTCATTAAGAACATCATCACTGTTCATCATTGTTGGAAGCGGTTTGTTCAACTATTGTGGTGGAGTCAGCGGTGGTGCTTCTTCAATGAGTTGTTGTAGCAGTGTATCGGTATAAGATTAGTATCGGGTTGAGCAGCGAAACAACGGATACACCGAGCACGTTCATCAATATCGTCCTTTGAATAGTGGAGCAAATATCCTTTCCATTTGTTGTGAGTGAGTCGGGGCTTTGTTCGGTGATGATGGGGTTTGAGGAAATTTAAGCGGTTGTGACCGGGTTCCAAGTCGTTATACTCGAAGCCATCTTCGTAAGTTCATCAAAATGAGCATGAATCGTTTCCATAACCTCCTTTGTTCGATGATTCCAGATTCGGAAAGCTTTAGAATTATCACAATATCCAATAAAGACTCAATGTCACTTTGGCTTTGAGCTTTCCAAAGTCATCACGATCATTATTCGGATAGTAAAGAGATCCAAATACATGAAAGTGTTTGAGATTCGGTTTTCTGTTGTGGACAAGCTCGAAAGGTGTTTTGTTGTGGCGTTTTGTAATCATAGAACGGTTTTGAGTATAGCATGCGAGATACGACTTCTACCCACAAGTAACTGGAGTTTAGCATTGATTAACATTGTTCTTGCGGCTTCCACTAACGTTCGGTTTCGTCTTTCAACAAATCCGTTTTGTTCGTGTGTACGTGCAATAGATGTCCGATGATGAATTCCCACTTTCTCATAAAATTCACGAAGAGTTTTATTAACAAATTCGGTTCCTTTTACATTCTTATTTGTCCGGACGGTGTTTGAGTTGAACACAGTATTTTCGTGAGAAAGGTGATGATCATCTCGTGGAGCTTGGTCTTTGCTTGAAGAAAGTAGACCCAAGTCCGGCGTGAATAGTCATCAACAATTACTAAGATGTAGCGTTTGCCATTAATCGTTTGCACGCGCATCGGGCCACACAATCCATGTGAAGAAGATGAAGCACATCTTTGAGAGTCGTGTTCCACCTTTGAAGGAAAATGAGCACGAGTGCTTTTCCCTTGTTCACAAGCCGAGCAAAGGTGATCTTTAGAATACCGGAATCGTGGGAGACCTTCAACTAGTTTGTGTCGAGCAAGATTGGTTATAGTTTGAAAATTTAAATGTGAGAGCAGCGGTGCCATAGCCGTGGATTTTGTTGATGTTGCCTTTGAAAGTAAGCAAATGGGAGATGAAGCAACCATGTCTTGCATAGAGATAGTATAAAGACTAGAATTACGCGAGCGGACATAAGGTCGTTTCCTTGTAGATCACGAATGAAACAAGATTTCTCCACGAAAGCAACCTCCAAATCTCCATCACGAACCTGACCTCATCGAAAGCAGTTATGACCGATGCCTTCCACATAATAAACCTCGCTAATTTCGATGTTCCCATTGATATAGTCTCCGTAGCCCATGATAGGCGTGAAGTGATCATTCCCAACCGACATTGCCAATGAACTTTGCAATAAAGTTTGATAACAGTTTAAGATTGCGGTCATGTGTCGGGAACATCCGCTATCAATAATCCATAGAATGATATGTATCACCGCATTACACACAGACGACACGGATGGAATAGAAGTAGATGTGGAACCCTAAATGTTAGAGGGTTAGGAGCGATTATAGTAGACATACACATCAATAACTTTAGGCATCCATTTAAATTCTAGTGTGTTATATATCCATTTCGCCATCTCCAACTAGTATTTGCTTTAGTCTTAGTGAATGCACTAGGTGGTACTACATTCTTAGGAGGTGGCCCGGAGCTACGAGAGACAAGAATGCGCTTCCTAGAATCTAAAGAGGCGGTTTACCAAGCACGAGACTTAGAAAGATTAGCGGGCCTAGAGGTATTCCGATTCTTAGGATTCCGTAAGCGAGATATGATAGCTTTAGCAACACATTTGTCATGACAATCGAATTCATACTTTTACGACAAATAACACAAGGTGCATCGATGAATTTTAAAAGTACTTAAAGGTTTAGCATTCGTTAGATCACTATTTCTATTACATTTGCCGCATTTAATATCTATAGTGGAAGCAACGTGAGTCTTATTCATAGTCCTAGGGTGTTCTTCTACTTTAGCATTCCTTATTGATCTTTTCTTAGGTCGCAACTTCCTATTCTTGATGTAGTGCTCTAGGCCGTGAAATCATGCGTTTAGAAAAGAGGCAACTATTCTCGCTGAGAGAAGGAAGCACGTTAGCAACTTGTGTTTTGGCGGTAGGCATTACGGGTTCACGTTTACTAAGTGTTACGGTGCTATTCTCTTAATGATGGTTGGCGGAAGTTGTTCATACTTTCCTAACATTTCTCTTAACTTAAAGATAGTGTGAATCAAATCTTGATTTTCGAATGAATATTACCCGAGAAAATTCATTACTTCTCTAGTGTGTGCAAGATAATGATCAAGTTCGTTTGATGCTTCATGACGAGTCTTGTTGAGTAAATCAAATATGACACCATATTCTGCTTAACTTTTACAAGTTCTTGTTCATATTTTGAGATTTGACATTTCAAAGACACGTTTTGATCATCCAGTTGCTCAAATTTTGGATTAAGCGCTTTGGATTGCAAGCTGGTTGATTTTGTTTTGCAAAGCAAGTTCACGATTGTGACAATCTTTTGACACCATTGAAGGCGGACGTTTTGCATTTGAAAGCTCGTTAACAATCGTTCATTTCAGCTTTTAAAGACTCTATCGATGCACATTATCGATATTCTCAATAGTTACAACATTATCAACAATATCGGCAGAGATATAATCGATGAATGTGGGAAAGAATTGAATACACAACATTATGGATATCAAGACGGATAACATCTTTCAAGAGTCGATCAACATCTTTTCTCAACATTTTCTTTTTACGCTTAGTATTAGAAATAGATGTTTTGCTTTCTCGAAACGACCTTCATCAATCCAAGTTCCTTATGAAAGTCCGTCACTAGAAAAAAAGTGGATTTGGCACACCGAATATGTGACGATATACATATAGTCACACATGTTTTTTCGTCCGTGTGTGACTAAAGGTCGCATGACCATATGTACCCTATGGTCACGTGTTTGACTTTTTAGTCTCTATTGCAAAAGAGTAACCAAAACCGTAAAATGTGTGACTAATTAGGTACAAATTTTGTTGGATTAATCCGTATTAGTGACCATAAACATTGTATAGTCACACAAAGCATGTTTGTTTTGGGTATTTAGTCACATACAATTTAGCATAAAGTAGCAAAAAGTGTTAATAAGTGTGACCATATGTTGTTTAAGGTGAAGAAATATGTCTTTGTGTGACTATTGATCATCTAATGGCCACTTGAATTTTATGTTTGTGTGGCTTTTTCTAACATTTAGTCACACAAAGCATGTTTGTTTTGGGTATTTAGTCACATACAATTAATCATAAAGTGGCTAAAAGTGTTAATAAGTGTGACCATATGGTGTTTCAAGTGAAGAAAGGTGTCTTTGTGTGACTATTGATCATCCAATGGCCACATGAATTTTATGTTTGTGTGGCCTTTTCTAACATTTAGTCACACAAATCATGTTTGTTTGGGTATTTAGTCACATACAATTAACCATAAAGCGGCTAAAAGTGTTAATAAGTGTGACCATATGGTGTTTTAAGTGAAGAAATGTGTGTTTTGTGTGACTATTGCTCATCCAATGGCCACATGAATTTTATGTTTGTGTGGCCTTTTCTAACATTTAGTCACGCAAAGCAGGTTTCTTTTGGGTATTTAGTCACATGCAATTAACCATAAAGTGGCTAAAAGTGTTAATAAGTGTGACCATATGGTGTTTTAAGTGAAGAAATGTGTGTTTTGTGTGACTATTGATCATCCAATGGCCACATGAATTTTATGTTTGTGTGGCCTTTTCTAACATTTAGTCACACAAAGCATGTTTCTTTTGGTTATTTAGTAACATGCAATTAACCATAAAGTTGCAAAAAGTGTTAATAAGTGTGACCATATGGTGTTTTAAGTGAAGAAATGTGTGTTTTGTGTGACTATTGATCATCCGATGGCCACTTGAATTTTATGTTTGTGTGGCCTTTTCTAAAATTTAGTAACACAAAGAATGTTTCTTTTGGGTATTTAGTCACATTCTATTAATCATAAAGTGGCCAAAAGTGTTAATAAGTGTGACCATATGGTGTTTCAAGTGAAGAAATGTGTGTTTTGTGTGACTATTGATCATCCAATGGCCACATGAATTTTATGTTTGTGTGGCCTTTTCTAACATTTAGTCACACAAAGCACGCTTCTTTGGGTATTTAGTCACATCCAATTAATCATAAAGTGGCCAAAAGTGTTAATAAGTGTGACCATATGGTGTTTTAAGTGAAGAAATGTGTGTTTTGTGTGACTATTGCTCATCCAATGGCCACATGAATTTTATGTTTGAGTGGCCTTTTCTAACATTTAGTCACGCAAAGCATGTTTCTTTTAGGTATTTAGTCACATGCAATTAACCATAAAGTGGCTAAAAGTGTTAATAAGTGTGACCATATGGTGTTTTAAGTGAAGAAATGTGTGTTTTGTGTGACTATTGATCATCCAATGGCCACATGAATTTTATGTTTGTGTGGCCTTTTCTAACATTTAGTCACACAAAGCATGTTTCTTTTGGGTATTTAGTCACATCCAATTAATCATAAAGTGGCCAAAAGTGTTAATAAGTGTGACCATATGGTGTTTTAAGTGAAGAAATGTGTGTTTTGTGTGACTATTGCTCATCCAATGGCCACATGAATATTATGTTTGTGTGGCCTTTTCTAACATTTAGTCACACAAAGCATGTTGCTTTTGGTTATTTAGTCACATGCAATTAACCATAAAGTGGCTAAAAGTGTTAATAAGTGTGACCATATGGTGTTTTAAGTGAAGAAATGTGTGTTTTGTGTGACTATTGATCATCCAATGGCCACTTGAATTTTATGTTTGTGTGGCCTTTTCTAACATTTAGTCACACAAAGAATGTTCTTTTGGGTATTTAGTCACATTCAATTAATCATAAAATGGCCAAAAGTGTTAATAAGTGTGACCATATGGTGTTTCAAGTGAAGAAATGTGTGTTTTGTGTGACTATTGATCATCCAATGGCCACATGAATTTTATGTTTTTGTGGCCTTTTCTAACATTTAGTCACACAAAGCACGTTTCTTTGGGTATTTAGTCACATCCAATTAATCGTAAAGTGGCCAAAAGTGTTAATAAGTGTGACCATATGGTGTTTTAAGTGAAGAAATGTGTGTTTTGTGACTATTGCTCATCCAATGGCCACATGAATTTTATGTTCGAGTGGCCTTTTCTAACATTTAGTCACACAAAGCATGTATCTTTTGGGTATTTAGTCACATGCAATTAACCATAAAGTGGCTAAAAGTGTTAATAAGTGTGACCATATGGTGTTTTAAGTGAAGAAATGTGTGTTTTGTGTGACTATTGATCATCCAATGGCCACATGAATTTTATGTTTGTGTGGCCTTTTCTAACATTTAGTCACACAAAGCATGTTTCTTTCGGTATTTAGTCACATCCAATTAATCATAAAGTGGCCAAAAGTGTTAATAAGTGTGACCATATGGTGTTTTAAGTGAAGAAATGTGTGTTTTGTGTGACTATTGCTCATCCAATGGCCACATGAATTTTATGTTTGTGTGGCCTTTTCTAACATTTAGTCACACAAAGCATGTTTCTTTTGGTTATTTAGTCACATGCAATTAACCATAAAGTGGCTAAAGTGTTAATAAGTGTGACCATATGGTGTTTTAAGTGAAGAAATGTGTGTTTTGTGTGACTATTGATCATCAATGGCCATTTGAATTTTATGTTTGTGTGGCCTTTTCTAACATTTAGTCACACAAAGAATGTTTCTTTGGGTATTTAGTCACATTCAATTAATCATAAAGTGGCCAAAAGTGTTAATAAGTGTGACCATATGGTGTTTCAAGTGAAGAAATGTGTGTTTTGTGACTATTGATCATCCAATGACCACATGAATTTTATGTTTGTGTGGCCTTTTCTAACATTTAGTCACACAAAGCACGTTTCTTTTGGGTATTTAGTCACATCCAATTAATCATAAAGTGGCCAAAAGTGTTAATAAGTGTGACCATATGGTGTTTTAAGTGAAGAAATGTGTGTTTTGTGTGACTATTGCTCATCCAATGGCCACATGAGTTTTATGTTTGTGTGGCCTTTTCTAACATTTAGTCACGCAAAGCATGTTTCTTTTGGGTATTTAGTCACATGCAATTAACCATAAAGTGGCTAAAAGTGTTAATAAGTGTGACCATATGGTGTTTTAAGTGAAGAAATGTATGTTTTGTGTGACTATTGATCATCCAGTGGCCACATGAATTTTATGTTTGTGGCCTTTTCTAACATTTAGTCACACAAAGCATGTTTCTTTTGGGTATTTAGTCACATACAAATTAAGCATAAATTGGCCAAAAGTGTTAATAAGTGCGGCCATATGGTGTTTTAAGTGAAGAAATGTGTGTTTTGTGTGACTATTGCTCATCCAATGGCCACATTAATTTTATGTTTGTGTGGCGCTTTCTAACATTTAGTCACGCATCGAATTAAGCAAGCCGTGACCAAAAATTGTTAATAATTGTGACTATATGAATCTTTTAGTCACATATAAGAAATCAATATATATCAAAACAAATTCTAATATATAAAATATATTCAAAATATATTCAAATACAATAAAATTGGAATGTATATAAAATTGTAATGTCGCACATAATAAAATTATCAATAATTTAACGACTTGACTCTTGATCTTCTTAGCTTCCTTTTGCATGGTATGACTAGAAACGAAGCGCTTAGTATGTAATTTAGGTGCGATTCTGTTCTCACCAATCGCTTTTATGGTACTTGGTGGTGTTACGCAGGAAACAAAAGTCGGGTATCAAACCTTGAATTAAATATGAAGAATGATATATGTAGGTTTATAAACACATGCATCTATGTACCTTTTCATCGAAAACCACTTGATCCTTTGGCCATGCATAAAACCACCTATCGCATCCTTAACTGCTTTTGAGACCGTTTTCCTACATCCGGTATGCCTGCTTGCATCCACTAAAGATTTTTCAATAGACACTCTGAGCAATCCTTTGGGAGTGGTTTGTTATAAGCATTTGTTTTCCATCGATTTTGTACACGGTACCCTCGCAATAATAGTTGATTTCTTTATGCCACAACCGCACTTAATTACCTAAAAGATAATTTGTTGCATGTATATATGTATCGTTAATTAATTAAACTAAAGAACATATGAAAATGTTTAAATACATACTTGTGGTAGTCTTGTTAATGGAGACTCCTGTTCTTGTGATCCGTAAAGTTGACGTGAAGAATCCTTTCGTTTTGATCTAGTCGATTTCTTAGATGCACAGATTTAACAGCTTCCTATATGTATAATACACGGTAAATAAATAATGTATGTAGAATTCAAAAATACCGTGGGGGTGATTTATTACTTACACTTATTTGAATTTCCTTTTCCAAAGTTGCAAGTCCATCTTCTCAATGCTCGCAACTTTCTCA
>CM040245.1:49280400-49318636 GCA_022545495.1 Chrysanthemum lavandulifolium
TTTAATGAAT
This sequence comes from Chrysanthemum lavandulifolium, assembly GCA_022545495.1. NCBI lineage: Eukaryota > Viridiplantae > Streptophyta > Magnoliopsida > Asterales > Asteraceae > Chrysanthemum > Chrysanthemum lavandulifolium. The sequence goes on from CM040245.1 coordinate 49,280,411, forward strand.
TGCATAAGATCTATACCTTTACTTTGGAGAGAATGTAGATCCCAAATTATGTCCAGCCAAGGCGATCTTCTAGACATCGAGTTACATGTATCTAAGGCCCCTTGATTACCATAAATGGATTTAATGAAACACGTCCATCTCTACTGAACTCCACTTGAACTATACGTTATTTGGTAGGGGTTACTCCAAGAAAGGAAAACTTTATGTTATACACACCAGAAAATTAAAAATGATAATCCTTGGGTTTTATCATTGACATTTAGGACCACTCGCCTTTAAATCGACTAGTGCAATGTTTTTCCTATAAAAATGTCAACATTAAAACGGGTGGACGAGATGCTAAAATGAATGGTATCGAACATCAATATGATTTGTGGCTACTAAATTGGAGATGTACTCAAACGTGCCCTTGTTCCTTCGGCCCTCATCTAAATTTTCGTTCTTCATTGGGCCTAATTGAAGGGACACTATATTTGATGTCTAATTTATATTGATAGGGATGTACATAAATCAACTAAGTGGTTAACTCTTAGAATTTTCAAACGTCTATTATCGCTCCTATATCTCTGTTACGTACCTTGTAATGCAATAGATCGAGAATTGTTATGCACCATGAGAAATGACTTGATAGTTGATAGCTAAGGGGTTACTTCAGAAACGAAAATTGTATGTTATATATACATTATCTATCTTCTATATATAAGCGTTTAAGTTGTGAAACCATGAAAAATTAAGATAAGGGCTCGTCGTCGAGGTGACACGTATGTCGTCTCTAACTAAAAATAACAAAAGGAGGCTCTAATAAAACTAAAATAAGGAGCTCCGATAATGGGGTGTGCGTATCGACTTCTTAACTAATGTCAGCTTTATTTTTAAATTTAAATATCTTTTAATTCGTTTAATTTTTTATGATCTAATTTCACCATATTTTTAAAATTTTGTCTTCTTTAATTCAACATCCATTTTGATATATTTTATGAGTTTTAGTTTTTACATTTTTAGTAGGTTTATTTTATTTTGATTCAAATTTTATAACTTTAACCTTTATTTCAATCAATACAAACTTTATTTATCAAAATCATTTACTTTTGGGAAAGTGTTTAACGGGTAAGAGATTTGTGAAGGTCTTTTATACGCTTGGAATAATGATTTATGGAAAGATCTGGAAAACCAAACCACACATATCATTTGGGTGTTGTGAAATGAATTCACTAGCGGGTAGGGAATTGCGAGGAGAGTTGGGTTAGCAATTCATTTACTATATTTATTATATAACTATATTTATCGCCGGCTTTGCAGATTCAACTAGTACAATTAAAATTATAATCTTTGGGTTAAATCATTGATTTAAGATCGTTTGAGACAAAATATCTTTTAGATATGAGGATCAATCTCCACCTCCATTTTTATTATATCTAATGGATGAGATTAATCCTAACAATTAAAAACCAACTTTCGTTCAAATATAAATATCTTTAAATCGTTAATCGTCGCGAAAAAAATATCACAATTCTGACGGCGTTTAATTATCTTTCATAGGCGAATGACTTTGATATACTTTCAACAAAAAATTTTCGTGTTTTTCACGTTTTTTACGTTACTAAAATTTGCGTGAAAAATCATATATGATTTAACATTAATTTGAATACCACATGTGATATTAGTGTTAAATCATATATGATATGATATCATATGTGATTTATCATATATGATTTAATACTAGTATCACATATGATATTACATATCATATGTGATTTAACACTAATATCACATGTGATCTTTAAATTAGTGTTAAATTATATATGATATTTCTTGCAATTCCAAAAAAAAAAGCGAAAAAAAACGAAAAATGTGAAAAATGATTTTTTTCTTTTGTCGAAAGTATATCAAAGCGCCTGTCTATAAAAAGATAATTAAATGCTCGTCGCGATGATGTAATTATTTTTGCTTAACGATTAACAGTTTAAAGATATTTAAATTGTAAAAATATGTTAAATAATAAAATACTTTTAATCTCAGCCATTGATTTCTTTTTAGATGGATGGTGGAGATGAGTCGACTGATATGTAAAAAGTTTGGTATGTAAAATAACCTACTCTAAATCATTTACATTTAGAATTAAAGTCGGGTCGGGTAGAGTATGACACCCCTAGTCCAAATTAGACTAGGGGTGTCATATGGTCTCTCCGACCTGACCCAAACCCGATAAAACCTTATAGGGTCGGGTTGATTCGGGTCCAATATACCTTATCGTGTTTATCGGGTCAACCCGATAGCGTAATAAGGTCGGGTTAGGGTTTGAGCTAATTTGCTATCGGGTTAACCCGATAAACCTTATAACACACGAACATATTTAAACATCTTTAATTATACAAAGTGATAATGCCCACTGTATGGCCAATTGGCCATGTAGCCTATCATAATTCTCAAATCATGAGATGTATCATACATATTAATTACTTTTTGTTACATTAATTTATACAGAAGTAGCATTAAACGAGTGGTATACTTCTATACACTCTTGCTAGCTTTTGGTTCTTGTTTTTATGCTTACTGCAACTTGAAAAATCTTGATGATTTTGTAAATAAAGTTTTATACAAAGTGTGTCATTTTTATTATTAAAGCAAGGATGCAATATTTATGATGCATTTGAATAGCAAAATGAAGAAACTGTTGGAAATGTATATATTTACAAACATGTGAATGTCCGGATTCGAACTCGTGACCACGGGATTGCACACATTAGCGAATGAGAATTAAAGTTAATAATTAATGTTTATGTTTACGATTAATTATTGCACATTAAGTCCGGTTAACGATCGTTAAGTATTTAACGGAAAAATGACTAACGATCGTTAAATGGAAAAGAGAAGGACTAGAAATGGAAAACTTGGAAAGTTATGGGTTTGGCTTTGGGCTTGTGTACATGGCGGCCATAGGGCTTCTCCAAGGCCTAATCCCTAACTTGTTCCTAAGTTTACCTACTAGTATATAAGGAGGTTAGGTTACAGGGTTTCACACACATGCGTTGAATTAACCCTAGATCTCTCTCCTCTCTCTAGTCCAATATTCGCCGAACACCCCAATTGTAAGGGAGTTTGGTTTCGTTTTTCTTAAACGAGGACTTGTGTTGAATCTAGCAATCGCTTGATTCGTTTGGTTAATCGTGTGTCAGAACGTGGTTGTAAGACATTATTCTTACACCGATAAGTACTTCTTTGTTTTGCTTTGCTCGAGGGTTGTTTTGCTTTGCTCGAGGATTTGACATTCAAGAGAGTGCGTTACGCATACTTTCAGTTAATTAATTTATTTGTTATGATCTTAAGTCTTCCGCTGTGTACTCTTGATGTTTACTTGTTTATTGTATGTTATATATTTTATAAACTCAACAGTGGCATCACGAGCCTTGTATAACAAGTAATTAATTACTGAAACACATAATTAAAATAAACATGAATGTGTTATTATTTGTATGCTTAGATCTAGGGTTTGCAAAACCTAAATCCTAATTTTGAGGGGGGGCATTTTATTTGGTGCCCTAATTAGGGTTTTGTAAACTATTGTTTTAATTGGATTAGAAACCTAAGATGCATGCAACTTTATGTGTATATCGTAACTCTGTTTAATTGCATTAATTGTTAAGTGTAATTTATATCCATGATAATTATCGCATGTTTTATCATGGATCTGCTTTTTATTGTATGTCTTTCATGTTTTAAGTGATATACATTAAATTATGATAGATCTTAAATTGGGAAAGACCTCAATAATTATTAATTTAATCAATTATGTGCTATGTGGTATGTGTTTAATTTGACTTACGCAATCGATGAATCGATGCATGTGGCTCACCTTGTACATTATGTCAAACGGGTGAAAGTCTAAATTAAACATGTACATATTGACAGATCTAGAATTGATTATTAATAGGATTTATCAAAACCGTTTGCATGTGGCTAGTTGATATGCATGACTTTTATTTGTTATGCATTCATTGTTTATTTGTTTATTTTTTTCAAATACTTGCTTGTTTGATATGTGTAACAAGGGTATTTTACAAGAAAAATAAACCGACATAAACAATGGTGAAACATGTATTTTAAGAATAGTAATCATAATCGTTTAATTGATTGATGACTTTGGTACAAATGGTGAGCAGCCACCCATGAGAATGAACTAATAAAAGGGTTTAAAGAAGTGCGCACGCACACATCGAATGGATGTCTAAGGTTGTGCTTTAGCGTACCGGTCCTCCGCCTCAGCAAGTTCGAGTGGAGCTACTTAGTAAGTCATTAAATGTGCAAGCTCATCTTAAGGCGAATTAGTGTTGATTCCATGCGCCACTTGGGTGGTAATTATCCGAAACACTAAGTGTTTACACTTATGCAAAAGTACGGTATAATGGATGATAATTAACACTAATTCCTTGATTGGTGAACCCAATACCTCAATTAAAGTTTGATGATGAAAAGCTTATACATTAAAACAAGATATAAATGTTTTAATAAAAACTATGCTACAAAGATGAATGCATGACATCTTTGTACATATTTGATTTAACATCAAAACTATTACCCTTTAATTTAAGTTATATGCCATCCAACGAAACGGAAACACCTAAGATTACTTTCTATTTAGTGAGAACGTGACTTAGATCTTAATCAAAGGGTAAAATGTCCACGTGTCGTGAGCGGGCATGGACAATTTTGCGGTTTCTTAAGTTGGACAACTTAATTGAGTTAGGCGGTGGCGAAAACTCGAGGCATAAGATGCGATAAAACATGTTTACATGGCGATTGATATTGGCTATATGTAAATCCCATAAATCTAGGAATTGCAATTGAAATTGGCAATTGAGCAAAAGCTCTACCATTCTCAGTATAAGGTTCATCACTAATGGATCAGCGATGTGATGAGATTATGACAATTTGGATCCTAGTTTTCAATAAATATTAATTGGTTATATGAATATGAACCTTAGGTATTTAATTGTTTATTGAAAGAAAAATTATCAAAATACTAATTATGGTTTTTGAACTTTTACGTAGATGGCTCAATCGATAACACTATGAGCTTCGAGTGCCGCTTTCAAAGATATGATTGGAAGGACAAGTCGACCGCCCTAATTTCAATGATTGGCATCGTTCACTTAGGATCATCCTTCGTGTTGCCAAAGGGTTGAAATTTTGACTACACCTCGCTCGATGCTCATCCCAACACACAAGAACTGCTCTTGAACAAGAGGCATATCGTGTTGAATATGAGGAGCACAATGATGTGGCGTGTCTAATGCTTCGGGGATGTGCGCTCAATTGCAAAACAATTTGAGCATTATCCGCCTATGAGCATGCTAGATGAACTCAAACGTATGTTTGAGAAGCCACCAAGAAATGAACTGTATGAACTTATTGAAAAGGTTCACAGTGCAAGCGGAGGTTGGCAATCTGTCTCGACCACGTCCTCGAGATGAAACATCACTTGGACCAATTGGAGAAGCTTCGGTGTGGTTACTCGAATGATGTATGTCGGACTCATCAATCACTCCCTTAATCGTGAACGATTTGGTGATTTTGTCCGAAATTTTAACATGCATTGCACGGGAAGGCGGTGAATGAGTTACATGCAATGCTTGTAGACTACGAGAAGAGATTGCCAAAGAAGGCTCCTACACTGCTTGTACTTTCGCAATACAGGTGGTAGGGTGAATAAGCCTAAGCCGCGGATAAGAAAGGAAAGGAAAAGGAAAGGGAAACAAGTTGTCATCCCACGACTCCTAAGAAGAACCACGAAAGAAAAGGAGAATCCTAAGAAGGATTTGTCTTGCCACCACTACAACTCACCGGGTCATTTGGAAGCGGAACTGCCCGGTTTATACGAATGAGTGCCTTGAATAAAAATAAGATGGTGCCTAGCTCATCGTGTATTTTTATGTTTGAATTATTTTCTTTTCCTCATAAGTTAAATTCACGGATATATGATACGAGGATGTGGTACTCACATCGTAATACATCATGAGGACTTAGAGGCGAAGAAGTCGACACGTGGAGAGAGATACTTGTACGTTGGAAATGGAAAGCGTGCAAATTGTCGAAGCCATAGGGACTTTTGATTTAGTGTTGCCTTCGGGCTTAATTTTAGAACTAAATAATTGTCATTATGCACCTCCATTGTTAGGGGTGTTTTTCGTTTCTTTGTTAAAAGATATTGGTTTTGTGCACACTTTTACCGCTTATGGAATTTCGGTTTCTTTAAATAATGTTTTTACTTTAATGCAATTCCTATGCTTGGTGTGTTTGAAATTGATATGGATGGTTGTATATCCAATGAAAATAATTAGTTGTATAGCATTAGCAATAAGAAGAGCAAGTCAAACCGTGACTCTTCTTATCTTTGGCATTGTCGCCTTGCCCATATTGGCAAGAAACGCATGGAAAAGCCGCAACACGATGGGCTTTACAAGCGGTCAATGATGAATCATTTGACAAATGCGAGTCTTGCCTTCTTTGGGAAGATGACAAGGAAACCTTTTCACCACAAGTGGAAAGGGCTTCGATCTACTTGGATTGATACGATGTGTGTGGTCCACTTAGACATGTGTCAAAGCGTGGTCTTTGTCTACTTCTTAACCTTTACGGATGATTTCGATCGTTATGGTTATGTTTATTTACTTAAACATAAACATGAAGTCTTTGAAACATTTAAGGTTTTCAAAAGTGAAGTAGAATTACAACTCGGTAAGAAGATTAAAGCTCTTGATCCGATAGAGGTGGTGAGTATATAAGTCAAGAGTTCAAAGATTACTTAGGCGAGTGTGGAATTATCCATGACTCACATCTTCTTATACTCCACAACAAAATGGTGTATCTCGAAGGAGAAATCGTACCTTACTTGACATGGTACGATCAATGTTTGAACCACGACTCTACCTTTTACTTTTTGGGATTATGCCCTTGAAACCGCTATTCGCATTTTGAATATGGTTCCAACTAAGAAGGTTGTTAAAACTCCATATGAAATATGGACAGAAAAGCTCCCAACTTTTCTTACTTAAAGGTCTGGGATGTGAAGCGTTTGTTAAGCGTGACACACCGATAAGCTCAAGCCGGATCATTAAGTGTATCTTTGTAGGATACCCTAAGGAAACTATGGGTTACTACTTTTACTACCAGTGAGAATAAAGTTTTGTGGCTAGGTATGGAGATTTCCTTGAAAGGAATCTCATATCTCAAGAACTCGATGGGAGAGTATTTGATCCGGAATATGATCAAGAAGATACAACACCTTCGAAAATACTAGCCAACTTCAAGAAGAACCCAAAGCTTAGGTGCTCCTCACGAAGTTGTTCCCATTCGTAGGTCCGAAAGGACTATATGTGCACTGACCGTCTATGTCTTAACGTAGAGGTGGAGGAAAATATGGTTGGGGATCTTAATGAACACCGCTAACTATAAGGTCGCCATGGTGATCCTAAAAGGATAAATGGCGATTGCTATGAATGGGAAATGCAATCCATGAAAGATAATGAAGTTTGGATTGAAGTTGACCTTCCTCCCAATGCGAAAATCGTTGGAAGTAAGTGGATCTTCAAAAAGAAAACTGACATGGATGACAATGTACACACCTACAAGGCTCATCTGGTGGCTAAAGGTTTTACTCAAACCTATGGCATTGACTACGAGGAGACATTCTCTCCTGTAGCGGACATAAGAGCTATTAGGATTCTCATAGCTATAGCCGCACACTATGACTATGAGATTTGGCAAATGGATGTCAAAACCGCTTTTACGAATGGCCGTCTAGATGAAGACATCTATATGGCACACTAGAAGGGTTTGTGAATCCATTATTTCCTAACCGTGTATGCAAGCTTAAGAGGTCCATTTATGGACCAAGCAAGCGTCGAGCAATGGAATAAAAGATTCGATGGAGAAATCAAAAGTTTGGATTTACTCGAGAATCTTGATGAGCCATGTGTATATCACAAAGCTAGTGGGAGTCGTGTTACTTTCCTTATTCAGTATGTCGATGACATATTAATCATGGGAAATCATATACCAAGTCTAAATGAGGTGAAAGCCTATCTTGGTAAATGTTTTTCGATGAAAGACTTAGGGAAGCAATATATACTCGGAATCAAGATCTAGGGATAGATCAAGGCGGCTAAGTGGTTTAAGCCAAAGTGCTTACATTGACAAAATATTGAAGAGATTCAATATGCAAAATTCCAAGAAGGATTTTGCCAATGCAAGTAAATCATGGTTTGAGCGACCAAGGCTATGCTTCAACACCGCAGAGGTGGCGTATGAAGAAAGTTCCTTATGCTTGGTACAGGGATCTATCATCATGCACGATGCGATGCACAAGGCCCGATGTGGCGTTGCTCAAAACTTGACCGGTCGGTATCAACATAATCCGGTGAAATTCAACGATCATTGTTAAACATATTCTCAAGTACCTTAGGGCTACAAGAGATATGTTCATAGTGTATGGAGGAAATCCGAGCGAGTAATCGTCGTTACAGTGTTATCGCGATGCATCACGAAAGTGTGACAAAGATGATCGAAGTCTCGGACGGGTTACATATTTGTCATCAATGGAGGTCTTGTGGATTGGAAGAGTAAGAAATGACAACACTTGCGATGTACGCTCTGAAAGTGAGTACATAGCGGCCCGAAACGCCATGGAAGTTGTTTGGATAAGGAAATTTGTTTGGGCTTGGTGTTATGCCGTCGATTGAAAATCCTATTAAAGTATATTGTGACAATTCAAATTGCAATTACTTTTGCCCATGAACCCGAGTCATGAAGGGCACCAGACACTATCCTGAACAATATCACTATGTTCGAGAGCAAGTCGAGATAGGTGAAATTGAGTTGCTCAAAGTTCACACGAGATGATAACCTAGCGGATCCGTTAACTAAGGCCTTGCACAGTGAAAACTTAATCATTTATCGATAAGTTTGGACTTCGTTTAGCTAGTAGTTTCATGCCCATCTGTGACTAAGTATTTTAGATAAAGGATATTGTAAACATTGTTATTGAAATGAAATAAAGTATTTTTGTTATGTTTATTATTCATTTATTATGATGTTGTCATATATTTGCATGTTTAAATCCTTGAATAACTTAAGTTATTCTAAATAGTCCGTTGTCAATCAATAACATGGGAATGATATTGAATTAAGACAAATCTGAGTATTAGTTAGAATATACTTGAAAGTATATTGATGCGTAGCATGACTAATTTCAGATGATATTCAATGATTTGAATATAGGACTTATCCCACCCGCATGATAATACTTTATGGATCTTTGTCATTAAGTATATCATGGATATTTATCCTCGACTTGAGATACAAGAGATATGTCATGGATGTAGTGCATTTTGTGAAGCAATCTAACGCTACACGAATCGGTAGTTATAAGGGTTGTTTTCGAAGTGTTGCGAAATTTATGAATCCTGCTTGTAGTCAAAATGGATTTGTTTCATTCAAATTTATTTTGAAGTATAATACTCTTGGGCCCTCGTAGGATTGTTAAGATGTTTGTATGGCCATACCCAAGGTCTTCGTTCGGAAGAATTGGTAATCTTAATAAATCATATAAAGCGAGAAAGAATAGTTAATTAAGAAATGAGTAAGATCCATATTCTTATTAACATGGTATTAGAAACAAAGGATGAATATGATGATGAATCATCAAACTTGGTTTTCTCCGAAAACCATACACGAGTTGTACCGGGGCATTGGCGTGTTGCTAGACGCTAACCAATGTCATTTCACGTTTGTAAACATATCCAAGTGGGAGTCGTTGGAAATGTATATATTTACAAACATGTGAATGTCCGGATTCGAACTCGTGACCACGGATTGCACACATTAGCGAATGAGAATTAAAGTTAATAATTAATGTTTATGTTTACGATTAATTATTGCACATTAAGTCCGGTTAACGATCGTTAAGTATTTAACGGAAAATGACTAACGATCGTTAAATGGAAAAGAAGGACTAGAAATGGAAAACTTGGAAAGTTATGGGTTTGGCTTTGGGCTTGTGTACATGGCGGCCATAGGGCTTCTCCAAGGCCTAATTCCTAACTTGTTCCCTAAGTTTACCTACTAGTATATAAGGAGGTTAGGTTCAGGGTTTCACACACTACAGCATTGAATTAACCCTAGATCTCTCATCTCTCTCTAGTCCAATATTCACCGAACACCCCAATTGTAAGGGAGTTTGGTTTCGTTTTTCTTAAACGAGGACTTGTGTTGGATCTAGTAATCGCTGATTCGTTTGGTTAATTCGTGTGTACAAGAACGTGGTTGTAAGACATTATTCTTACACCAATAAGTACTTATTTGTTTTGCTTTGCTCGAGGGTTGTTTTGCTTTGCTCGAGGATTTGACATTCGCAAGAGTGCGTTACGCATACTTTCGTTAATTAATTTATTTGTTATGATCTTAAGTATTCCGCTGTGTACTCTTGATGTTTACTTGTTTATTGTATGTTATATATTTTATAAACTCAACAGAAACGTTGTCATAGACAATCACATTATGTGTTTATCACTAGTAGTTACTTCCTTATACAGTGATACTGTTTCAAATTAACTACAATGGTATTACCTATTCATTGTGTAAGCTTTGAATGTTTCTGACTAAAGAAGCATATGCTAGGACAAGCTTTTACAAATATTTGAACATGCCAACATTGCAAAGTTACAAATATTTCGATCAAGCCAAATGCAAAGTTACAAAGGTATTAATGACCACTAATCACATACCATATAATGTAAGTTACATTAGCATTTTTGACCCAACATTTTGTGCTTGATTAACTGCCTAACCCGATAAGCCGAACCCGTCAACCCGTAACCTGATAAACCCGAACCCGATAGACCTGATAGCTTATCGGGTCAGGTTACGGGTTAGTTTTAATTTTTTCAAAACCCGATAGACCCGACCCGATAAGCCCCAAACCCGACCCGATAACTAGTTTAATGTTTTATCTTCAGAAATCAATGTGTTCAACCCAACATTAAAACAGTAGGACAAGATGCTAACACATACTATGAATTATGATATCGAACATCAACATGCTTTGTGGCTGCTAGGCTGGCGATGTACTCAACATGCCCTTGTTACTTAGGCCCCCTCCCTCTTTTTTTCGCCTCGTTAGGCATCAATAAAGGGGCTCTATATATAGTTGAGATTGAATTTATAGTGACAAGGATATGAAGAAATCAACGTGTATTGTCGCGCACAAAAGGTTCTACATATTTTCTGATTCATTAGCCATGTAAGTAAAATGCTAACTGCTAAGACATAGTCAATATAACAATTATTGTGTATCATATATCATACAAGTCAAATGCCAAGATACATGGATTAACAATAATTGTGCACCAAAATTCAACTAATCACCAACATCTACTCCATTTTAAACGCCAACCCAAAGACTTTGTAATCCTAAAAAGCTGTAACTATACATTATGCATATGTAGTTGTTGATGACCTACTAATTAATTAAATAATCACCTAAACATAACAAGTTGCAATTACGAGGGCTGAAATTGTGAATTGTGAGACTCGATGTCCTTGTTATTACAATTTGATAAAAGATAACCCTTTTTACAGAAAGGCTTTGTTTGGTCGCCCCACATGACCCGACAGCGTATGACCTCTTAAACCCGGTTTTCGATAAAGAGGTTAAAAAATGTAAATATTGGAAAAAAAAAACCACCTTTTTAAAACCAAAAGTGAATAATTTGACATATAAACATTTATTTACAGTCATGGTGTATAAGCTAGCTTGTCAATTTTTTGGGTCTTATTAAATAACTTTATAGTCAATGTGTAAAGATATAAATGTAAAAGGTCATGGTTTTGCGATACTCAGAGAATGAGTCATGTATGCCTCTCACATTATGGAAAGTCAGCTGATTGTGGGCCGGCTCGGGTTACTGGTTATTAACCTTTTGTACCTAACTACACGACATAATCAAGTTATCTACGTGATCATTTTTATTCATTTTTTTCGATCACCTCATATATGTATCTAAGGAGATCTGAACCTTAGTCATTTTATAAGAACATTAAATGCTTAATCAGATAGTTTTGGTGGCGGTCATAGATTGTGAGGGCATCATTTGAAAAGTGAGCAATGACATCAAACCCCTATTTTAACATTGCGTTCTCGAGTTGTTTTAGGTGTGTATAGAAATGATGGGTAAAGAAAAAGAAAAGAAAAAAAGAATTGATTTTTTATTTCTTGTTATCGAGTTGAAATGAAATGAAAGAAAAATATGTGTTCTTGAGTTGAGAGGAAAAGAAATGAAAATAGATATAATTACATTTATGTCATGTTTATTTTGTCACAATCGTCGAATATGAGTAAATATTAAGGGTTATATTTGTCATTAATTACTCGATAGTTTGGGTGTAGTTTTGTTTATGTCCGTCCATATTTAAGCGAAATCTTTTTAAGGAAAAATGTTAAAAATTTTCAAGTTATTTCTCTTTTATTTTATTTTTTTCTTTTCTGATAAAAAAAAAAAAAATTGAATAACACAATAAGTTTCGGTTTCCTATGATTTTCTTTCCTTTTTCTTAAAAAAAAACTATATGTTTATAGAAGTGTGTAATCGAATATGCGGCTAGTTTATATAACCCATAACTATTTGAAAATTACATGTTTAGTTTATTATTTTTTTCTCACTTTTGGTAGAAAAAAATGATTTGGTTGTATGTTACTTTGATGTGCGAGGAAACATTCTGACATTGTCTATGGAGAACGTTTAAGCGATACAAATCATGCAACATTATGACTTTATGAGCATATATGTATCATTTTAATATAACTTATTTTTCAATTTCATATATTTGTTTTTTAGTCATACATAGATTACTTGAACAATGTCCACACGTCCACACTTCTTGACAAATTTAACAAGAAAAATCTTTACAAGTACACAATCATCAAAACGATATATGAGTTAGTAAACCTAAATAGTCAAGAAACACCAGCCCGTTCACGAAGCAAAATACATAAGCTGCCTTGTATTAGTCAAAGAATTGTTGCCGTTCCTAACATGTGTATTCGTGTTTTAGATCATCATTGATTTCTGACAAGCTTATCAAGTCTAGCTTCAGTATGAAATGACATATCTCGTGACGATGTTACCACCAAGACAAAACCTGATGGTAGCTATAGTTTTTCAAATGGGAACCCATTGATCCTTGCAAATATGAGTTTAATCCTCATTCATGTAGCTCAGTTTGTTCTATGTGAAAGCATACTGACTAAAAAGAAAAAGGGTTAATTTTATGAATTTGGTATAAACTTTCAAAAAATTTAACGAACTTTGTAAAATACTACTATTACCTATGAAACTTGTAAATTCATTCAAATATTACATATATTGTCAAGTAATTAAGATTTATTTACATAAATCGTCCATGTGACTCTAAAAATTTGCACCAGTCGTCATTGAGTCAATTACATAAAAAGTCTTTGTGGCACTAAAAATTTACACCAGTCGTCCTTGTGGCTATAAAATTAAACTAATCAAGATTTATTTACATAAATCATCCCTATAGCAATAAAAAAATTTACATCAATCGTCCTTGTAGGTCTAAATTTAGAATTACCCTTAGTAAAGGCTCGAACTCGTCCGTATTTATATGTTTTCACATGTTTTCTTAAGTTTTCAAACGCTTTTGTCCATTTTTGTTCGTTTTATATGTTTTCTTATATTTTTATCCGTTTTTATACGTCTTTCTTACATTTTAATCCATTTTCATACGTTTTTTGTCCATTTTTATACGTTTTTGTCCCTTTTTTTTTTACCTTTTTTATATGTTTTTATCCGTTTTTATACGTTTTCGTCCATTTTTGTACGTTTTTATTACGTTTTTATTCGTTTTGTCTGTTTTTATGCGTTTTCGTCATTTTTTATCCGTCTTTCATACGTTTTCTTAAGTTTTCATACGTTTTTATACATATTTATCTATTTTTATATGTTTTCTTTTGTTTTATACGTTTTTACATATTTTCATTAATTTTATTCTTTTTTATACGTAAGATAATGTATAAGGGAATGTATAAAACGGACAAAAACGTATCAAAACAGTTGAAAACGGATAAAAGCGTAACACCGGATCAAGACGTATGAAAAAGTAAGAAAAACGTATAAAAACAGAAGAAAGCAAACGTAAACGTATAAAAACAGACAAAAACATATAAACTTAAGAAGACGGATAAAAACGTAAGAAAGACGTATAATAACATAAGAAAAACGGATAAAAACGTGTGACAACGTAAGAAAACAGATAAAAACGTATGAAAACGTATAAAATCGGACAAAAACGTATGAAAACGTAAGAAAGAGGTATAAAAACAGACGAAAACGTATAAAAACATATAAAACGTAAGAAAAACATACAAAATTGGACGAAAACGTATAAAAACGTATAAAATTGGTAAAAAACGGACAAAAACGTAAGAAAAAGGTATAAAAACGGACAAAAAAGTATGAAACTTAAGAAAACGGATAAAAACGTAAGAAATATGTATAAAAACGGACGAAAACGTATAAAAACGTAAGAAACATATAAATCGGACAAAAATGGACAAAAACGTTTGAAAATTTAAGAAAACAGGTGAAAACATATAAATACGGATGAGTTTGAGCCTTGACTAAGGGTAATTCTAAATTTAGACCCACAAGGACGATTGATGTAAAAATTTTATTGCTACAAGGACGATTTAGGTAAATAAATCTTGATTAGTTTAATTTTATAGCCACAAGGACGACTGATGTAAATTTTTAGAGCCACAAGAACGTTTTATGTAATTGACTTAAGGATGACTAGTGTAATTTTTTCGAGCCACATGGACGATTTATATAAATAAATCTTTGAACGAATTTACAAGTTTCATAGGTGATGGTAGTATTTTACAAAGTTCGTTACCAACAATTGAATTTTTTTGAAAGTTCATAGCCAATTCATAGAATTAACCCAAAGAAAAATGTGTAAAATATAATTGTATTATTATAAGGGTATGTTTAGTGCAGAACATTTTGAAGCGTTTAACATTTATAACAAAAGGAACTATTTAACAACGGCATAATTTCATATATATATCATTCACTGGATGAATAATTACATGTATATCCTTTGTACCAGTTTTTTATGCATAAAATACCAGTGTTGCAAAACAAGGCCGATTAATCACCGATTAGGTGCTACTGGGCCACCAACCTTGCCGATTTGTGTAACTGGGTCAAGCAAATCGGTCAACAACGGTCAATGGCGGTCAACGATTGTTAGCGGTGGTCAAACTTGCGAATTTGCAAATCTTGTTTGAATACCCAAAACTTGTCTTGAACAAGTTTTAATCAATTGTATTTGATGTTTTATATCATTATAAGATGATTTTCAAGGAAATTTTGTCAGAATACCCAATCTCACGGAAATACTCAAAACTTCTTTGAAAATGCCAATCCGATTAATCACCGATTAATCCCGCCTGAACCGATTACAAGCTACGGGAGTCGACCGTCCGACTACCGATTCACGATTTTTGCAACCTTGTAAAATACAATGCTTTTAATACATCAAAAGGATATATATGTAATTTCTGAAATTTCCAAAGATATATATGTAAAAGCCCCTTTAACAACCAACAGTGAAAACAAGCATTAAAATTTAGCCATACTTTTACTTTATTTTACACATTAAAATTAAAATATTCACTATCTTACTATACGTGCCACTGCTAATACTTATCGCTAGTTTTGACAAACATATAAATCGAGAAAACAAAATTTCCCAAAGGACTAAAGTAGCCTTATTCTCAACACTTGAAGGTCCAATACTCATGAAAATAAAAAAGTAAAAACTGCAACAGCAAGAACAGATTCTTCTAATACCCTGGGGGTTTTTCTGCCTATAGACTAGGGACCATCTCACACACTCTCTCTGCGTTTCTACTCATTACATTGCTCCCCCATTCTTAACCATCATTCCTGTCACACACACTCTCACTGTGTGTGTGTTTTCTTTATGTATATATAAACCCATCCCATAACCGAAACTTATATAATACAATGGCCTGCATGAAACTAGGATCTAAATCAGAGGTTTTTCATTTCAATCAAGATTCAAGAACATGGTTTGTTTTTCACTTTTTCTTTGTTGATTTCTTCATTACTATATGATTTGTTGCTGTTTTTTGGATATTGGTTAATGGGTATGTTTCTTTTATGGTTTTGATCAATACCCATGTTTCAGAATTTGATTTTTTGTACATGTGGATTTTTGGTGTCAGGTTATTGAGGTTTCTGATTTTTTTGATTACATTGTGTTATGAGTCTGTTTTGATTTACATGTTTTGCTGTTTTGTTAAGGTTTTGGGTTTGATTCATGGTTAATGTATTGAGCATTGTTTTTTAGGTCAAAGAGTCAAAGCTAGTGATTTTTGGCATCAAATTTGATATGGAATTCTATTGTTTATATTAAGGTTTTGGAATTTGTATTAAGCTTTTATGAGAATTGCTATGTTTAAGAAACAAGGTTGCTGTTATTTTGGTGTTTGTTTTATGTCAAGGTCCATTGAAATATACTACGTTTGACTCTTGATAGTCAAACGAATCAGGTTGTTCAAATTTAATGAATAGTGATTAGTGAGGAAGCTCTTAAAGCTTGCTATGAGATGTAGTTTTATATGTTCTCATTTGAATGTGGCTTAAAAATCGAGTATGGACCACATAGGGAAAATTGTCACACAAAAAAAAGCTACTAAAGATTCCAATTTGCCAATGTGGGCTTTGACTTAATTTTCTCGCTGCTCATCAAAAGGAATGGAATTCCTTTCTTTTTTTTGACATACGTAGGAGTGCATGTTTAGTATTTGTCAAACATAAGAGTGAATTGGCAAAATTTCTGTTTATGTTTGGAAATTTGAGTGTCGGCTCCTTTTGATGAGCAAGAAAATTGATTTGCAAATTTGGGAATTTTAGTCGAATTTCTTGGCAATGGTCTGACCACATATGGGGAAGGTCAATGCAGTTTTTTGTGTGTTAACAAGTTTTAAAATTTCAATTTTCTTTCTTTTTTGCATGATATAGAAGTAAATTTACATATAAATCTTGCAGGCTCTGCTCATCTGGCCTTCCGAGTGATGTTACCATTGAAGTTGAAGATGTTTCGTTCCATCTTCATAAGGTATGTTTTTACTCGCTTATGTTAGGACTGATGATCACTCACTATGGTAGGGAGGTGTTTGGCATCGCGTTTTGAAAGTTATACCGTGAATGAAATTCAGCCCAATTGGTTGCATTGCAGGAATTAGTGTTTGGAGTGTATCTTTGAAGTTGTGATAATCCAATGATCACTTATTTGAGTGGTTGGCAATTTGAATATCAAGGATTTACATGTTACGTGACCCTATATAAATAGATAATCATGATATGTTTTGTTGCAGCAAGTAAACCTATAATCTGAAAGTGGTAATGACTAGGCCCCTAATGAATCCAATAATCAGAATCGTATAACTAAATACAAGCACTACAAGCTGTATATTGCGACTTGAAAGCCCAACCATTTCACTGGGTGTATGGAAGTGCGTTTTCATGGTTATAGTTACAATTCACAACTTGAGGAATCAGAATCTGATG
Organism: Chrysanthemum lavandulifolium; assembly: GCA_022545495.1. Lineage (NCBI taxonomy): Eukaryota > Viridiplantae > Streptophyta > Magnoliopsida > Asterales > Asteraceae > Chrysanthemum > Chrysanthemum lavandulifolium. The sequence continues at coordinate 49,298,089 of CM040245.1, forward strand.
GTCAAATAATTAATTGTTTAGTAAACCTGTATTGTTTTTCCACAATCAGTTTTTTTTACAACTGTTTTGCTAAGACGCGCATTCATACACCCCTTGGTAATATACTGTCTTTAACTGGTTTATAAGTCCAAATTAAATTTCATAAGAGTCTTGCGTTCCACAAGATGTGATCACGGAAGCACCTTTAGACTATTATCCTGTAACTACATTGACCAGACTCGCTTCTTCTCATAACTTGCAGTTCCCATTATTATCTAGAAGCAAAACATTGGAAAATCTCATTGAGGATTCCTCGGATGATGAGAAAAAGATGAAATATGAAGATGAAAAACAATCTTCTGCTCTTAAACTTAATGATCTACCAGGAGGGCCAAAAACCTTTTTACTCATTGCTAAGTTTTGCTACGGAGTCAAACTAGAAGTTAACTCAAGCAATATAGTTCCTCTTCGATGTGCAGCTGAGTACCTTCAAATGACAGAAGAATATGGAGAAGATAATCTCATTAATCACACGGAAACCTTCCTGAGTGAAGTGTTTGACACCTGGAGCGATACATTGAAAGCACTCGAATCATGTGAAGAAGTGGTAGAGTTTGCAGAAGAGCTTCATATAGTTTCAAGATGCATCGATGCACTTGCTTTGAAAGCTTGTACATTCGATAAAGATTTGTTCGGTTGGCCTGTCTCGACCACAAAAGATAACCCTTTTGCAACTGTTATCTGGAATGGTATCCAAACCACTTCCACAAATCAAGATTGGTGGCATGAAGATGTGTCGAAGTTAAGCTTACCTCTTTACAGACGATTCATCTTGGCCGTTGAATCAAGAAATCATGATCACGAACGGGTAGCTGGGTCCCTCGTGTTCTATGCAAAAAGCATCTTCCTTTACTTGGTAGAGAATCGACTTTTCAAATGGTAATCTTTATTCTTCTGCTTTCGATTCAAATTCAGATCAAAAGAGTCTTCTTGAAGAGATAGTTGACTTACTCCTAGTCAAAAGAATGTTGTTCCAACGAAGCTCCTCCTCAGGCTGCTAAGAACATCAATGATTTTAAAATGCAACCCATTGTGTCTCGGGAATTTGGAAAGACAGATCGGGATGCAGTTGGATCAAGCTTCGATTGAAGATATTCTTATTCCTAATATGGGTTATTCAAGTGAGACACTTTATGAGATTGATTGTGTTCAAAGGATTCTTGATCAGTTCATGCTCATGGAGCGAGATCAGGATCAGGATGGAAGTGAAATAACTGAATCGGGTTTTGATGAAGACGACGATGATGATGAGCTGATTGGGAATTCCCGATCACTCACGCCAATGACAATGGTGGCAAATCTTATGGACAACTACCTTGCTGAAGTGGCGTCTGATGTTAACTTAAAGCTTGAAAAGTTCCAGTCTATGGCTGCTACTGTCCCCGATTATGCAAGGGCAATGGATGATGGAATGTACCGAGCCATCGATATATATCTCAAGGTGAAATTTAGCTCATAACTGTTAATTAATGTTGCAATATGAATAGTTTGGGTTATGGCCAATGGGTCAAACTGGGTTCCGGTAGACACGGGTAAACTTTGTAAAGGTCACCCGGGTTGACTGGGAATACCTTTGCGAAGTAGTAGTTTAGTAGTAGTTCTTTTATTATAAATTATTAGTGTCTCATATTCGATTACAAATAATACTTTTTCAATATATAAATGATTTAGGATGCTTTATACATTAAGAGACTTTTGACTTGTTTAACTTGTTTCCTTTTTTGCTAACTTTTTTCTTTTACTCTTTTGAACTATTAGAGATAAAACATGACCATAATTAACCCATTCACAAGTAAACTTTATGATCTAAACGTTATGATCTACTACATGCTGGTTACTGCATTATTTCCTGCGTTCTGAAAATAGATACAGTTGACTGTATAGTCAGTTAACTAGTATCCCCAGCTATAATAGATACCGAACCATCTAGAAATATAAATTATAAACATTCACATACTTACGATTTTCCACAATTTTAAAACGGGTTATCATCTTTATCTCATAAAGATATAGGAATTTTCATACTTCGAATCCGAAGTTTAGTTTCTTAGACCTGAATAGTCAAATGAGGTTATCAGGTCTTGCATTATGTTCTTTCCTCCATATAGTACAACTTAAGGATGCATTCTTTCTGTATTTTGCAGGCACATCCATGGCTAACAGATTCAGATAGGGAACTACTCTGCAGGCTCATGGACTGCCAGAAACTCTCACTCGAAGCCAGCACCCATGCAGCTCAGAACGAGAGACTGCCTCTCCGTTTCATAGTCCAAGTTCTCTTCTTTGAGCAGATTCGGCTCCGTACCTCAGTAGCCGGCTGCTTATACGTCTCTGACAGCTACAACTCACAGACTCACCTGAGCAGCAGCATCGCACTACAGGAAAATGGAAATGTCCAGCTTTTGACTACAGGAGAAAGTGACAGGCGAGTTGTGGCGGTTGATGACATGCGAGGCCGGGTTTCTGAGCTCGAGAAAGAGTGTTTGACTATGAAGAAGGAAATTGATAAGCTTGTGAAGACTAAAGGGGTCAGTTGGAACAATTTGTGTAAGATGTTTGGGCTCGGGTTAAGGTTAAAGTCGAAGTCTCGTGGCAGTTGTGCCTCGAGCAATGATCTTGGAAGTAAGAGAGTGTCGTCTATGACAAGAATAACAGATGTTCCAAAAGGAAAAATTCGGGATCAAGAAAATGGTGAGTTAATTGATTAAGAAGATTAGAGGGAATTAGATTAAGGAATAAATGAATTTATGGTTAATTTTTTTAGTAATTTGATTCTCAAGGAAATTGAGTTGTTAGTGGATGGTGCTGTAATTAAGGTGTAGATTTTGGATCATCTTTAAGAATTATTTACCCATTAAGTTTTTAAGTCTTTGGATTTGCTTTTACTAATGCTTTATGAATTTGTTAGGCTTAGAAAACCAAAATTTGCCAGAACCCCTTCTAACTTATGGCTAGATGTTTGGAACTGCCATTGAATGTGACATTCACATCTTCAATTATTCGTTACTCTTTGAACTGAACAGTTACTAAAGGCAACTCTCGTAGATTGCCGACTGAATTTAACTTCCAGCCGCCAAAATATTCTCAACATATAATGCTTCCCAAATGGCTTTGTTAACATATTTTGAATGTTTGCTCAATAACGCCGGATGAACTCTTTGTATATTTCCATAATTTTGATTCCAAATGACGAAGAAACCTAGGTTGCTGCTATGTTCTTCCCCAAACTCCAAATTAAATTACTCGTGTGTACTTTTTTTCTCTTTGTTTTTTTCTTTTCTAGCAGCTGTCGAACAACAATGTATACATTGTTTAAATCCCCATTACATGTATAAAAAAACATGTTATCATCCATAGTATAGCATAATCGTCAACTTTTCATTATCTATCACCAGGCATGGATGGTGCACTGATTACTTCCTCTTCCTCGCCCTCACCATCTACTACTGCAACAACTGGAAGATGGACGTACGACGTGTTTTTAAATTTTCATGGTGAAGATACTCGAAACAACTTTGTTGATCATCTTTATGCAGCTCTTGATCAGGCAGGAATATACACATTTAAGGATGACCGGAAGCTTCAGAAGGGGAAATCCATATCCCATGAACTTGTGAAAGCAATTGAAGAGTCGATGGTTGCAGTGGCAGTCTTTTCTAAAAATTATGCAAACTCGTCTTGGTGTTTGGATGAACTTGTGAAGATCGTTGAATGTCAACATATGATGGGACAGAGGGTGTTACCAGTGTTCTATGATGTAGATCCCTCAGACGTCCGTGGACAGAAAGGAAGTTTCCATATAGCATTCCAAGAGCATGAATTAAAAATTGTAGCTAATATGGAGAAAGTGAAGAGGTATAGGGAAGCTTTATTGACAGTAGGCAGTTTATCTGGATGGGATGTAGCCAGAACGGCAAGCGGGTTAGTTCTCCTTAATCATTTAGTTTACTGTTTTATGATTGTCAACAATTTTTAAAGCTTAAACAAATTACAATAGGTGGGTGCTTTGTGTTGATTTGAATTGGGGTTCTAGTGTTAACTCATATTAAAACAGCAATCAAATATAATGAAACAAACTTATATATTGTCCTTATCAACACCATTGATAAACAGATTAAAGTCACTGAGAAGGGCTCAAACAAACATATAATCATGACCTTATACAAAATTTATTGACAGACATAAGAAGACCCAACCAGGGGTGAGGTGCTTTGCTCATTAAATTTTAAGGCGATAATGAACAACACCTGTATCACAATCGAGTTCTATTATTTGTATTTCTTTTAGCTAAAACTGCTTTAACATGCAGGAGTGAAGCTGAATGTATTAAGCAAATTGTAAGGAAAATTTTAAGCTATAACGAATCTCATCCAGCAGATGATAATCTAGTTGGGATGGAATTACGTGTACCACATGTGAAGTCGTTGTTAGCTAAAGGGTCAGATGATGTTTGCATGATAGGAATTTGGGGAATGGGTGGAATCGGCAAGACAACAATAGCCAGAGCTGTATATCGTCAAATATGGTATGAGTTTGAGGGTAGTAGCTTTCTGGAAGATGTTAGAGAAAATGGTTTTGATAAGAAAGGTCTCAAAACCTTACAAGAGAAGCTTCTTTCAGAAATCTTAATGGAAAAAGATTTTGAAGTCAAGGATTGTGATGATGGAATACATCAAATTCAAAGAAGACTAGGCCGTAAAAAGGTTCTTGTTGTTCTCGATGATGTTGATAATTTTAAGCAACTGCAATTCTTAGCAGGTGCTCATGAATGGTTCGGCCTTGGTAGTAGAATTATTATAACAACCAGAGACGAGCATTTGTTATCGTATACACAACAAAAGTATGCACCTGAACTGTTAAGAGAAACTGACGCAGTGAAGCTCTTTAGTCAATATGCATTTAACGCAAACATTCCTCCAAAAGAATATGAAAAGCGATCAAGTGTTGTAGTAAGGCATACAGGTCACCTTCCATTAGCCCTCAATGTTTTAGGCTCTCATTTTTGTGGTAGAAATTTGGAGTTTTGGGATAGTGCAATAAAGGTTTTGTCCAAAATACCACACAAGGAGATCAATGGGATTCTAAAGCTAAGTTATGATGGATTAAATGATTTTGAAAAGAAAATCTTCCTACACATTGCATGTTTTTTTAAAGGCAGGAAAAGGCATAAAGTCACAAGAATTCTTAATAGTCTTTGTTTAGAAGCTGTAAGTGGAATAACTGTGCTGATTGAAAAATCTCTTTTGACAATTTTTGATGGATGTATTCACATGCACGATCTTATTCAAGAGATGGGTTGGTCTATTGTCCGGGAATGCTATCCAAACAACATGGTATGGCTTCCAAATGAAATCAAAGAAGTAGTGACGAGAATCGAAGTAAGCATTGTTCTTTTGCCCCATAGCATTTTAATTAGTATGTTGTGGGCCTTCATGGCCTCTCTGTTTCTTTTTTTCTAAATTTTTTTGTCAGGCTTTGGTTTTATACCTTAAATAATACAGTACATGTTATAAACAGTCATGGTCAGTTAGAACGGTACTTTTTTCGGTCTTACAGAGTTGCGTTTTCTTACAGTTGATCTTCATGGATTATAAGTTAGCAGGCGACCAGAGAACCTGTATAATTTATGCTGTGCATTAGTAACAGCAGCATAGCTCTATTTCCAAATATACATGAAATATATCTTTAATGAATTTTTGGTTGCAGAGATTAGAGACAGCTGAAGCTATAATGGACCACGAGTTAAGGTACCTATCTAGTGCAAAATTCTTGAAGAGCATGAAGAAACTTAGGCTACTTGAAATAATTAACTGGCAATGGGAATTTATTGAAAGTGAACCTGAATCTTTCCCTGAAGAGTTAAGATGGCTTTCTTGGAAGTACTACCCATGTCAATCTATGATATTAACAAGAGGTATGACCAACCTTGTTGGCCTTAAAATGAAACTTAATAGAATGCAACAACTACAAATTGAGAAAAAGGTATCGTTTTTATGAATCCAGATTTATTTATGCATGTCGTGCGATGACGTAGCTAATTGTAACAAAACATCATATATATTTGTGCCAGATTATTTTCCCCAACCTCAAGTTCATAAATCTATGTAAAGGGTGGTCAATAACAAGTTTTCCAGACATCTCGGGTGTTCCAAATCTTGAGCGCCTAAATTTGTCAGGGTGTTCAGAATTGGTGGACGTTCACCAATCTGTTTTGCTTCATGAAAGGATTATTCACTTAGATCTGAGTAATTGTTACAAACTTAGGATTCTCCCACCCTCTATCCATATGACATCTCTACAGACTCTATGTCTTAGTGGCTGCAGAAGTCTCGAGGAATTTCCACAAGTCTCTGAGGAAATGGGGAGGTTGTTGCTATTAGATATTGAATATTGTTACATGATAAGGGAACTAAAATCATCAATTAGACTATTGACTGGCCTAACCATTTTGACTATAGAGAAAAATCCTTTATACTCGTTATATAGGAAGAGGTTTTGTATACTAGGTTTAACTTTTTTAAGTTCTTTGAGGATACTGGGACTTCAAGGGCATGATCTTGTAGACGACGAATTCCCGTCGGATCTACATATAGCATGGAACTCCTTGGAAGAGTTGCGTCTAAATCAGAACATGTTTACCCTACTACCTACAAGCATTTGTCAGCTCTCTCATCTCAAATACCTCAACCTTAGAAACTGCAGCAAACTCAAAGAACTTACTCAGCTTCCTATCATGATTCAAGTTCTCAATGCAGATATGTGCGAATCTTTGAAAAAGATTGGAGATATAACAAATAAGTATAAGTGGTTGTTTCAGATCTCACTCGATGAGTGCCACCAACTCTCAAGTGATAAAGAGAGTTCAAGCCACCTTGCTAATATGTTTAAGAAATCTTTGGTCCAGGTATAGATCTAATTTATTTATCTTAATTATACATAGTTTCTTATATGTCAAGAGAAAGCAAATTATGTATTAATTACTTTTAGTTAAGTAGCTAGGATTATATTCTATATATGTTTGTGGATACAGAAATGTGCTGCTGTGAAACATCGATTGAGTATTGAAGTTCCTGGGAAAAAAATTCCAAACTGGTTCAGCAACCAACGCATGGGTAACACAATTGATCTGAATTTACCTAAAAACCAGATCAGCAAAATGATAGGGTTGGCCATATGCTGCATCTTTGGTCCATGTGATACTGAAACGACTACAAATCTTTTTATCAAACTAAAACATTCAGATAAAGAAAAAGTGATTGATTCGAGAGCACTTGGCGCTAAATCGTACCATAGGTGGCTTGGATATATGTCAGTTGAATTAATTGGGGATGTATGTCATGGTTCTAAATATGATGATCTTATCTTAAGGTTTCATACACCTAGAAGAATCTTGAAATGTGGGCTCTATGTGGTATACAAAGATGATATCAAATCGATGTCAGCTGGAATCGGGTCATGGATCCCAGATTACGATGAATTGGGGTTGCTTGATATTGAAATTCCGAGTGGTAATGATGTGCCACATGGAAGATTGTGGCTACCAACTTTTTCCTTCCAACATGACAAAACTGGGCACGGCAACATCGTTGACATAAGAACATATGTATGAACTTTTGTTCATGTAATTATCTACCTGTACAAATAAGTAAGAAGACACCTTAGTTATTTGTGTGTTTACATTTTGACTCTTCTTATAGGTACATCTCACTTCGCCATTTGTCTCAGTTTGTTTGTTAGGCACGGTACTCTTTTCTTAATTTTAAGAGTAAAATCTTGACTGATTAATATGATGATTTGGTCATTTTTGGCTTCTTTATAATGGAGATTAATTTTGATATTTAATTCATTGCTTCAAACAATCTGATATTTTGTTCAGTATTATATACTCTAAATGTTAGATACGTACTATAACATCTATTCACAGGTTGTTTGCCAACGATTTTCTGCTTCAATAAACGTTTCATGTTTCTTTGTTTTGACTGCGCAATAGGTGTTTGGATGTAACAGTAAAAACGGGTAAATAATGCAATATACTAATAACGATTGACTTTTGTAGATAATCAATGTTGTTGTGTTTTCCACATGTTGGAACAACACAATATATAGTCAATGAAACGGCACTAAGGGGTTTCTCCAAACGTTGTGATGTTTAGGAGATAACCGTTTCCTACATAACTGTCATTTGTAATGGGCCTGTTTGGGTTACATAGTTTCTGACCCATAACATTGATTTCGACCCATTCACAAATACAGAACATACATTACATATTACATAATTATAAAACTAGAGTCTTAAACATAATAACTTTAATACTAACATTTGATCTAACAACATTAAGGGCTAACAATTTCCCCCCTAATGTTTTAGAATCAAACTTCTTGAATTCCTGCTTGTTGTAATTTCAAGTAATGATGTCGAAATCATTACTTCCTCCACTGCTCTCATCTTCATCTTTTTCTTCAAGCCTGACACCGAAATGGTCTCGACTGGACTCTATTGCTCCATCCTTCACCCTCTTGTCCTTCTGGTCTTGCAGGTCCATGGCCAAGCCAGCATTGCTTGCGTCTCCTACATCTTTTGACGTTTCACCCCAAGGCACATTAGCGGTTTCATGGTAGACTACAACTAGATCCACATACTTCTTGTAGCAATTTCTGATTGCTTCTCCATCTTCAATGTCCAGTGCTCAGAATCGGGCTATGGTTCCCATTTATCACCCATGGTGACGGGAAAATAGCCGCCCAAACTTTCAACAGTTTTCAACAAACACAGCAGGTTCACTTCAACATCTTTGACAACGGGTGGTATTACATCTAATGCATCGTAATTTAAATGCACCAAGTAAAACCATCTCAACATATCTACAAACTTGTTGAACACTTCCCAATTTTGATATAACAATTTATCCCTTTTCAACAAATTCATGAATGAAAGAAACCTTGAAAATGAATTGACCTTTAAGGCGTATAAGGTTCCATTGAGACTCAAGTAATCGTTGTCTATGTAATCTTGAGTCACTTCTTTATTCCAATCCAACTCTTCTATACCTCTAACCAATGAACATTCGTCCCCTGGATCAATTGCTTCAAAGTATTTCTGCAAATACTGATTGTGTTATTGTACCACTTCTTTCGGCCCAACCTTTTCTTTATCATCATCACGTGGCATATCCGAATCTGTTTCCTCATCATAATACATATGGTATATGCTACATCTAGTATCCTTAATTTTCACAGAAAATCCTTGCTTCTCTAACAATTCTAGGCTAAGAATATTGTGAGAAATTTCGGGAGTATATTGTATTTGTCTTACAACTAGTTCACCCAATTCTGTTTTGATAGTGGTAGTGCCAATTCCATATGAAAATATGAACTTGCACTCATGCTCATCTTTGCCTATTAACTTGAACTTGTAATTGACATCATCAAACATGATTCTCCTAGGGTACATATGAAACTTGGTAATGTTTACTTACGTACCATACTTGGTTTAAAAATGCACGCATCATTGCGTAAATTGCACGCATCATTGCATTGCATTTGGAATTTCGCATCATAACACCTAATGCGAGGCCATTCCAGATTGCATTCGCAATTGATCGTAATTTATCGCATTTGTGTAATGCTAGCAATAGTCGCAATTACCGCAATTTGGAATTTAGGGTGATTTATGAAACCCAACTATTTTAATAAGGACCTTAGTAAATGACGTCCATAAAAATACACATTGACAACCATAGTTCTTGCCCTACATCCAAATTACCCTTTTTTTATTTCATTACTGATTCTACAAAGTGAGTAAATTCTTTAATTTACTTTAATGCATAATCGAATAGTTTTCTTGTTTCTGTTGTGTGATTCAAGTTGTAAAACTCATATGTTCTTCTTTGATTATAATAATCACATATGTCATTTTATTAGGTACAAATTGATTTAATTTATTTGATTCAACGCTAGAACTCATATATTGTTCAACTTTGGCTAAACTTTATAATGCTAACTTTTGCTATTGATTTAATTATGAGTAAATTATGATTCTTTGTTACTGATATAACTTGTATCTTGTAAGTATACTTTTGATATATTTTAACATCATGTCATCATCTACTTTTGAATATCTTATTTATAAGTTTGTTGTATTTACTTGGTACTTGGTAAAAATAAAATATTTATAATTACTTTTTTTACTTTTTAATACTAAACGTACCGCGTCTAAATTGCGCTCGCATTCGCATCACGCATTACGCATTGGCTTTTGGGACCTTAAGCGCATCGGATCGCAAAACGCAATTTTAAACCAAGGTACCATATATCATTCCAGCCATCTTCATCCGTCCCTTGCACTGTATAGTCACCGTATATGTACACCTTTTCGGGGTACATTCTTTCTTGACCAATTATCTGGTTTGTAATATCGACCTCCTGTTGTAATTCAATGCCTGCCAATCTCTTCCTTCTCTCACACGCCCAAAAGGGGTGTCCTTTTTCTCTACAAATATAGCACTTCGCATTCTTGGCCTTTTTCTTTGCAACGGTTTTCTTATTTCTTTCAATCACGCACTCTGTTTTGCTCTTGGCATTAAATGCTTCGTTATCCAATACTGTTTGAACCAGTAATTGCTTTCCCTTCGGTGATATAGACTTCTTCTTTCTCGTGTTCCATTGATACATTGATCAAGAAAGAATGTACCCCGAATGTAACAGTAAAAACGGGTAAATAATGCAATATACTAATAACGATTGACTTTTGTAGATAATCAATGTTGTTGTGTTTTCCACAGGTTGGAACAACACAATATATAGTCAATGAAACGGCACTAAGGGTTTTCTCCAAACGTTGTGATGTTTAGGAGATAACCGTTTCCTACATAACTGTCATTTGTAATGGGCCTGTTTGGGTTACATAGTTTCTGACCCATAGCATTGATTTCGACCCATTCACAAATACAGAACATACATTACATATTACATAATTATAAAACTAGAGTCTTAAACATAATAACTTTAATACTAACATTTGATCTAACAACATTAAGGGCTAACAACATCTATCTTCTGTGACATTTGCCCACACTTTTCAATGTATTTTTTTACTTGTAACATTGTCAATATCCATTTTTACCGCTAGATCGCTACTATAAAAACAGAGTTGGACACACAGCAAGGTGGTCATCATCCAACAGCAATGAGTCTCAATGCAGGGTTATAAGTTGAAGCAAGTGGAAAGGGCCGCAGTGTGCATTATAAATTGGATGTTACTATTTCAAACATGAATAACACTCTATAGACGGTTGGTATAATTAGTCCGAAAAAATAGGAACGGTAGTTTGCAACTAGTGCATTAAATATTGTATGTTCTAGGAATTCTATATACCACCATAAAGCTTTAGAAGTTACAGTTTATGGCTGCTACTGTCCCCAATTATGCAAGGGCAATGGATGCTGGAATGTACCGCGCTGTCTATATATATCTCAAGGTGATCATTAACTCATAACTTTTGATTAATGTAGCAAGTTGAGTAGTTTGGTAATGAGCAATGGGTCAATCTGGGTCCGCTCAAAACGGGTAGTTTTATCTACGGGTCATCCTGGTTGACCGGAAATACTTTGCTAAGTTAGCAGTGTACTTTTTTTTCATTAGTATTTAAGATTATAAGTGTGACAAATTTTATACATTGAAAGGGACTTTTGACATGTTTAAATTGTTTCCTTTTTGGCAATTGTTTTTGTTATACTCTTTTGAACCGTTAGAGATAATACATGACCATAATCGTTGCATTCGTAAGTAAATGGGTCAAACTGCGACCGCTATCATAACTTTCTGATCTACCATGGGCCTGTTACTTCATCAGTCCCCCTGTTTTGAAAATAGGTACAGTTGACTTTTGATAGTCATGTCAGTAAGTAGTCCGAGCTATAATAGATACCCATTTTGTTAGATGTATACCCTAAACGTTCATATACATAGGATTTGTCACAATGAAATACACTTATCAGCTTTTTCTCGATAAGATATAGGAAGTACATAACTTTGAATCGAAAGTTTAGTTTATTTGATCCCAAAAGTCAAAAGCGGCCTTGCATTAGGTTTTTTTTAGAGTAAAAGATTCAGACCTAGAACTACTCTGCAGACTCATGGGCTGCCAAAGACGTACTCTCACTCGAAGCCAGCACCCATGCAGCCCAGAACGAGAGATTGCCTCTCCGTTTCATTGTCCAAGTTCTCTTCTTCGAGCAGATTCGGCTCCGTACCTCAGTAGCCGGCTGCTTATACGTCTCTGACAGCTACAACTCACAGACTCACCTGAGCAGCAGCATCACACTACGGAAAATGGAAATGTCCAGCTTTTGACTACAGGAGAAAGTGACAGGCGAGTTGTGGCGGTTGATGACATGCGAGGCCGGGTTTCTGAGCTCGAGAAAGAGTGTTTGACTATGAAGAAGGAAATTGATAAGCTTGTGAAGACTAAAGGGGTCAGTTGGAACAATTTGTGTAAGATGTTTGGGCTCGGGTTAAGGTTAAAGTCAAGTCTCGTGGCAGTTGTGCCTCGAGCAATGATCTTGGAAGTAAGAGAGTGTCGTCTATGACAAGAATAACAGATGTTCCAAAAGGAAAAATTCGGGATCAAGAAAATGGTGAGTTAATTGATTAAGAAGATTAGAGGGAATTAGATTAAGGAATAAATGAATTTATGGTTAATTTTTTTTAGTAATTTGATTCTCAAGGAAATTGAGTTGTTAGTGGATGGTGCTGTGATTAAGGTGTAGATTTTGGATCATCTTTAAGAATTATTTACCCATTAAGTTTTTAAAGTCTTTGGCTTTACTATTTCTAATGCTTTATGAATTTGTAAGGCTTAGAAAACCAAAATTTGCCAGAACCCCTTCTTCCTTATTGCTAGATGCTTGGAGCTGCCATTGAATGTAACATTCACATCTGCAATTATTCGTTACTCTTTGAACAGAACAGTTACTGAAGGCAACTCTAGTAAATAAAGATTGCAGACTGAATATAACTTCCAGCGGCCAAAATATTCTCAACTTGCATATAATGCTTTCCAAATGGCTTTGTTTACATATTTTTGAATGTTTGCTCAATAATGCCGGATGAACTCTTTGTATATTTCCATAATTTTGATTCCAAATGACGAAGAAACCTAGGTTGCTGCTATGTTCTTTCCCAAACTTTAAATTAAATTACACGTACATACGTTTTTTCTGTTGTTTTTTTTCTTTCTAGTAGCTGTCGAACAACGATGTATACATTGTTTAAATCCCCATTACTTGTATAAAAAAGGCATGCAAAGTATCCACATTATAGCATAATTTTCAACTTTTCATTCTCTATACCAGTCATGGATGGTGCCCTGATTACTTCCTCTTCCTCGCCCTCATCATCTACTACTGCAACAACTGGAAGATGGACGTACGACGTTAATTTTAAGTTTTCATGGTGAAGATACTCGAAACAACTTTGTTGATCATCTTTATGCAGCTCTTAATCGGGCAGGAATATACACATTTAAGGATGACAAGAAGCTCCAGAGAGGGAAATCAATCCCCCTTGAACTTAAGAAAGCAATTCAAGAGTCTATGGTTGCGGTTGTTGTCTTCTCAAGAAATTACGCAAACTCATCTTGGTGTTTGGAAGAACTTGTCAAGATCATGGAATGTCAGGATCTGATTGGACAGAAAGTATTACCGGTATTCTATGATGTAGATCCCTCGGATGTCCGTGGACAGAAAAAAAGTTTCCATACAGCATTCCAAGAGCATGAAGTAAAATTTGTAGGTAATTTGGACAAAGTAAAGAGGTATAGGGAAGCTTTAGTGACAGCCGCGAATTTATCTGGATGGGATGTATCTACAACTGCAAGCGGGTTAGTTCTTCTTACGCATTAAGTTTACTAATTTAAGATTGTCAACAATTTATCAAAACTTACACTAGTTACAATGGGCGAGGGGGGCTTTGTGTTGACTTTGGGGTTCTAGATATAAGTATTAACTCACATTAAAACCACAATCGAATACAGTATAATGAAACAAATTTTTATAAAGTATCAACACCATTAACAAGCAGATCGAAGTCACCGACTTATTAAGGGCTTAAACAAACTAATATTTATGATTGTATACACAACTGATTGTTTGCAACTTGGTGTTGAGCTGATTGACAGAGACACAACCTACAAGACCTAACCTGGGGTGGGGTGCTTTGTTCATTGAATTGCAATTAAGGCGTTCATCAACAAAAAACATAATCGCATTCAATAACTTGTCTTTCTTCTAGCTAAAACTGCTTTTAACATGCAGGAGTGAAGTTGAATGTATTAAGCAAATTGTAAGAAAAATTTTAAGCTATAACGAATCTTATCCAGCAGACAATCTAGTTGGGATGGAATCACGTATACAGCATGTGAAGTCCTTGTTGGCTAAAGGGTCTGACGATGTTTGCATGATTGGAATATGGGGAATGGGTGGAATTGGCAAGACAACAATCGCCAGAGCTGTATATCGTCAAATATGGTACGAGTTTGAGGGTAGTAGCTTTTTGGACGATGTTAGAAAATGGATCTGATAAGAAAGGTCTCAAAACCTTACAAGAGAAGCTTCTTTCAGAAATCTTAATGGACAAAGATTTTATAGTTAAGGATTGTGATGATGGAATATGTCAAATTCAAAGAAGACTGGGCCGTAAAAGGTTCTTATTGTTCTCGATGATGTTGATAATTTTAGGTTACTTGAATTCTTAGTTGGTGCTTATGAACGGTTTGGCCCTGGTAGTAGAATTAATATAACAACCAGAGACGAGCATTTGTTATCATATGCACAAGAGAAATATGCACCTCCACTGTTAATAGAGACAGAAGCTATGCAGTTATTTAGTAGATATGCATTTAAGGCAAACCTCCCGCCAAAAGTGTACAAGGAGGTATCAGCTGTCGTAGTACGTCATACAGGTCACCTTCCTTTAGCTCTTTAAGTGTTAGGCTCTCATTTTTGTGGTAGAAATTTGGATTTCTGGCAAAGTGCCATTAATGTTTTGGCAATAATACCACACAAGGAGATCAATGGGATACTAGAGATAAGTTATGATGGATTGAATATCCTTGAAAAGAAAATATTCCTATATATTGCATGTTTCTTCAAAGGAAGCAAAAGATATCAGGTCACCAGAATTCTTGATAGTCTTTGTTTAGAAGCTGAAAGTGGAATAACCGTGCTTATTGAAAAATCTCTTTCGACTGTTTCTAATGGATATCTTGAAATGCATGATCTAATTCAAGAGATGGGCCGGTGTATTGTACTCAAATGCAGTCCAAATAACATGGTATGGGCTCCACCGGAAATTTTAGAAGTTATGACGAACAAAGACGTAAGCATTGTTCTCATGCTCCATAGCATCCTAATTACTCAGTTTGTTTCGTGTGTCATGCTCTCTTTTTTTTTTCTTCAGAAATTAATTGTTAGGTTTACTTTCCTTATATAATATATCTGCGTGTGTATGTACATATGTTGAAACATACCTACTTATATAATTTGTTGGTGGCAGAGATTAGAGACGGTTGAAGCCATAGTTGATACACAGCGTATGCTTTGTTTTAGTGAAGAATCCCTAAAGAGCATGAAGAAACTGAGGCTACTTGAAGTTAGAGGGTGCTTCTTTAGAAATCAACCTACATATTTCCCTCAAGGGTTAAGGTGGTTTTGCTGGTCTGAGTACGAGTGCACATCTTTTAAATTAACAAGAGATATGAGCGAACTGGTTGGCCTTGAAATGCCATATAGTGACATTCAACATCTACAAGTAGAGAAAAAGGTACCCACTTTTCGTAAATCCAAATTTTTGTTATTTATAAGTGTTACCTTGATCTTACTGTAGCAAACATCATGCATATCTATATATCAGGCCATCCTTGCCAACCTCAAATTCATGAATCTATGTTGGTCGTCAATAACCAGTTTCCCAGATGTCTCTGGGATACCTAATCTTGAGCGGCTAAATTTGTCCCATTCTAAAAAATTGAGGGAGATTCACCAATCAGTAATGCTCCACGAAAGGATTATTCACTTAAATATTGACGATTGTGAGAGCCTTCAGATTCTCCCGCCATGTATCCGGATGAAATCTCTGCAGACTCTAAGTCTTTACCTGTGCGATAATCTTCAAAGATTACTAGAAATATCCAAGGAGACAGGGAGGTTGTCGGTGTTAGATATCCGTCGCTGCTTGATCGGGAGACTACCATCATCAATCAGACTTTTGACTGGCCTCACCATCTTGGCAGTTGGACAAGATCATAGTTACATGTATAATTATAAGAACAAGCTTTGTTTACAAGGTTTAACACACTTGAGTCGTCTGAGAATACTGGATCTCGAATGGAATAATATTGTAGACAACGACTTCCCGAGGGATATGTATAATGCATGGCCCTCCTTGGAAGAGTTGCGTCTTAGCTTCAATCTCATGACCCAGATACCAGCAAGCATCTCACACCTCTCTCATCTCAAATACCTTGACCTGAGTTTCTGCAAGAAGCTCAAGGAACTGCCCAAGCTTCCATCACTAATTCAAGTCCTCAAAGCAGATCTGTGCGAATGTTTAGAAAAGATTGAAGATTTATCAAATAGATACAAGTGGTTGTTTCAAATTTCACTCAGTTTTTGTTGCAAACTTCTAAGGGATCAAAAGAGTCGAAGACACCTTGATAATATGTCCATGTACATATATTTCTTCATCTCGACTAGTCCATATCATATAAGTACATTATGTAGTGAAATTATTAATTATGTATTAAGGAGTATTTATATGTTTGTGAATACAGAAATGTGCTGCAGTGAAACATAGATTGAGTATTACAGTTCCTGGAAGAGCAATTCCAGAATGGTTCAGCAACCAAAGCTTTGGTAACACAATTGATCTGAATTTATCTCAAAACCAGATCACCAAAATGATAGGGTTGGCGATATGTTGTATCTTCGGTCCAACTTGGAACAAAAATACCTCGAAACTCTTAATCAAAATAAAACCTTCAAGTAAAGAAAAACTGATTAAATTGCCAGCACGTCGCGCTAGAGGGTTACACAATCTGTGGATTGGATACATGTCGATTGATTTCCTTGGGAATGTGTTATGTCATGGTTCTGAATATAATGATCTTATCTTGAGTTTTAATACGTATAGTAGCATCGTCAAATGCGGGGTGTGTGGTATACAAAGATGATATCAAATCGATGAGCAATGGAATTGGGTCATGGATCCCATATTACGATGAATTGGGGGGCGCTTTGATGTTGTGATGCTAGTGGTAACAGCTTGCCGCATGGAAGATTGTACTCACCCAAGTTTTCCATCCAAAATGAAGAATTTCCTCAAATCAATGATCGGATGTACCGCCCTCCTTCTGTATCTGCTCAAAGCAATATAGTTAAAGTATCTTAATGTTACTTCTTGTAAACTCCTTATAATGTTTTGTTAAGTTAATTTGAACAAAGTTATTTTATGCTTTATTTGTTTGGGTCAAAACGGGTAGAAACAGTGGGTTGGATCCTTATATCCAAACACCCCGTTAAACAATTTAGTTAAAGTAGTTATGGGCCTGAAATGGCAGTTATGAAACGGTTACAAGGGTGAACCAACACAACGTTTCACCAAAGGTAACAATGGTACCGTTTCACTAACTTTAAATAGATCGAGTCATGGATGATTTATGTACAACAACAATTTACTTTTATTTCAAGTCTTTTAGTTATCTTTGTTCATCATTTGTGTTATCATTTTATTTCGATATACAAGTTACTTTTGTCTCAATTTCTATTGCGCATAATCATGGTAAACTATAAGTCCGTCATGTGTCGAAGATGGCTTGGTTTAGAACCTGTGAGGAAGAGCCAACATTGGTATCGAGCCACGTTACGATTCATGGAACAAGTCATCTAGGAAGACACTGGGGTCGCTAAACAAGAAATTCCTACAACGTTGTGAAACAACCAACGTTCACAAAAGGATGGAAGCGAAGCGGTTATCAAGTTTTGGAAAGCGATTATTAAAGGATAAACTTAATGAAGTCTTATCCTTTAATACTTCAAAAACCACTCCAACCGTCCCTAAAGACTCTCAACCGTTTCCCACTTTTCAAGGAAGACTTGTACAACTTCGAGAAAAGAAAAGAGGTCTCGATGTTATGTGTGTGTAAAGTCGGAGGGCACTTCACCGGGCGCAACAATAAAAACACATCGACTCGAGGAAAGCATGGAGAGCGAGGAGATATGAATGAAGTCTTCAAGCGCCATCGAATAAATACATGTTGATCTGATTACATGATAAAGGGAGCGGACAAAGCAAAGCGGAACAATATACGGTATGTTAGTAAAACTCTTACTAAACATATGACTCCATCAAGATACTTGTTCAGCGCATGTTAAACCAATTCAAATTGGTGGGAAAAGATGAAAGGGTGAGAAAGTTTATTATTGCCTACGGAGTAGGGGAGGCAATCATTGATAATAAGGAAGAAGAAATTGTAATTCCTAGAATGTTTTAGGTATGAAGCAACTCGAGGATCAAGGTTTCGTTGTGACTTGTAAAGACGGTACATGTCAAATCAAATACATGTTTGACAAAGATGAGGAAACCGTGGACAAGGGTGATGAGGAAGCAATCAAGGAACATCAAGAATTCATGGAAGGATACTACAAGTCGTTTGATCCAAGTGAGGAGTGCTCGTTAGTGAAAGGAATGGAGGAACTAGAGATGAACAAAGAAGATAGCCATGATTACATCGATGAAGAGTACCTTAGTTTAAATGGTATGCTCTATCATCTTAAAGTAAATACATTTCAACGTTTCTTATCGTTTTTAGATCTAGTTAAAATCGATAAGTTAGTTTTCAAAAATTGGGAAATCATGGAGAAAAAGTTTATTGATTTGTTGGGATGGTTCTATTATGGGTACATGGGTATGGATGCGTTGGGTGATTTACCCACCAACAATAGGGGTGGTTAGGATAGATTTGCTTGCCTTGTATAAATTTGTAGACGACATGGGTGGCTACATGAATGTGTCGTTTAATGATTTGTGGGGCGATATTGCACTTCCTTTGGGATTGACACGGGAAGACGGACATAATGTTAAGAAATGCTATCGAGAGTATATAGCATTGGTAAAAGTGTACTATGAGGAAGCACGTATGGTAGGGCATGGAGAACCACGGATTGATATGGTCGGAGATGAACCATGTGGTGATGCAAAGACTAGCGTGTCCATGGAGGAAGCACAAGAAGAAAAGCCAAAGAAGAGGATCAAGTATGTCCATGAAGATGTCAAGAAGGAAGAAGATATGGAGTGCTCTACAAGTGGATATGGCAAGGGAAACGCATCAAGTGAAGATGATTTCATCATCGTTGCATGAAGGAAAAGAACCATGGAAGACATTAACTTACAAAAATTAAGGGGGAGATGTAAACTCCTTATAATGTTTTGTTAAGTTAATTTGAACAAAGTTATTTTATGTTTTATTTGTTTGGGTCAAACGGGTGAAAGCGATGGGTTGGATCTTATATCCAAACACCCAGTTAAACAATTTAGTTAAAGTAGTTATGGGCTGAAATGGCGATTATGAAGCAGTTACAAGGGTGAACCAACACAATGTTTCACCAAAGGTAACAATGGTACCGTTCACTAACTTTAAATAGATCGAGTAATGGATGATTTATGTACAACAACAATTTACTTTTATTTCAAGTCTTTTAGTTATCTTTGTTCATCATTTGTGTTATCATTTTATTTCGATATACAAGTTACTTTTGTCTCAATTTCTATTGCGCATAATCATGGTAAACTATAAGTCTGTCATGTGTCGAAGATGGCTTGGTTTAGAACCTGTAAGGAAGAGCCAACATTTCTGAGGTTGCGACGTATATGTTTATTTAATTGAGATTTCATGGTGTCTTCATTTTGTGACTTTTGCCTTAGCCACCGTTTTAAGTCTTGTTTTGCTTAAACTCGCATACATCGTCTCAAGATATTCATTTCACCACTTGATCACTGTTGAACTCGTTATATTAAACACGAAGAGTTAAGGGTAGAACACAATAAGGTGGTCATCATTGAGTTGCAAGGTTTTAATTCGAAGCAAGTTGAAATATCATGTTCTAAGTATGCAATAGTACCAAAATGCATAAAAAATTCATCATAATGTATAATGTCCTAGCTTCCAATGCATAGGGTAAAAGTCCTTCCAAACTGTAAATCTTATGTTTGCATACTTTCATAGAAGTGAAATGCAATGTACTATTGTGCAAATCAGAGTGTAAAACCACATACATTACCACAACCATCAAAAGGTGGCCATGATTATGATTGTACACCATTGTGGCATTATGGGCCACCCATGTGTGACCAAAGCTAAACAACTTAACCCCTTTTCTTTAGGGAAAATTCTAAATCTTGGTTGCCCAACTTTATTACCCCAAATGTCTCACTTTTTTTCACTTCTCAAAATGC